>RJWM01013677.1:0-52831 GCA_004363535.1 Dasyprocta punctata
AGGAAGCTGGGAGTTATAAAATATAGTACCTTGAAATAAATTTTGATTATTTACTTTTTAAAGTTATGAGTATGCCTTAGGCTCCAAAAATTCTGCAGATATATCAGCAACTATAATGAATGGGGAAGAGCAAGGATTGAAATTTCATATTTATCAAAAGAGGGCAAAGGTGATATAAAAGCTGAGACACCTGAGCATGGAGGCCCCTGTCCCAGAACACGGCCACCACCCAGACTCCCAGGGCACAAAACAGGGATGGAGAATGTCTGCTCAGTGCTTAGCCAGCTGGGCCTCAACAGATCAACATGCCAGCCCTCCCTGCAGATCAAAAACCATCAGAGTAAACAGATGGTGACTTCTGTTTTGGTCTCACCTTCTGCCCTGGCCAGGATACAGAGGCCTCCCTGAGCACCCCAGCCCCTGGCCTCTGATGATTCTGATTCCTCACTCCCCTGGGAGTGGGCTGTCTGTGCCAGGACTGCATGACGCTGGATGGCAAGGGGATAAACACACAGGGGCTGGGAGACAACAGGGGTTCTGCTACAACCCAAGAACCAGAGCCCAATCTGTTTCTACAGTTAGAGAAGCAAGAAGCAGCCAATTCCTGGCTGCTCTGCCTGACTCTGTGAATTGAGTAGGGAAGGGGCAAGCCAGCCACCTTCACTCTCCCCCTGGAATCCCCACACAGGCCCCAGGGCCAGGGCATCCACACGCACTTGAGCTCCTGCGCAATGGCCGCAATCTGCTCCACTCGGTCCTGGTGTGCAGCCAGGTCACTCTCAAAAGCCTCGTGCTTCCGAAGCAGGGCCCGCACCTCCGTCAGCGATGCTGACTCATAATCCTTCTGCAGCAGGATCTGCTCCTTGCCTGCAAAGGTGGCAGCGAGACAGAATGAACACCCTGATGTCACACAGCGGGGAGGCTGTTTCTTGGTCGCAAAGTGCCCAGAAAGCACTCAGATTTCAAACAAGCAAGGGGAGGGGCCGAAAGTGGCAGGAACAAAGGAGCAGGCCCATATTGGGGTGGCATTCAGGATGTCACCTGTAATGGACACCCAGCCCTCAGGTGCTCACATGTATGTTCACTGATGCAATGAGGTGCGAGGCTGGGGACACTGAAGACATTCCACAGAGCCAAGGTGTATTCCTCAACAGCACGAAACTCAGTTCAGTTAGTAATTAAGTGCTACCTAGGATGTTTGGAATAAAACATTCCTACTCTGATTGCCTATCTGCAGGTTCCACTCCTGCCCCAAATCTTCACGTTTAAAAGCAATAGTTTCTGAGGTTAAATGTAGCCTGTGATTGTCCTGATAAATATTAGACATTTTCCTCTCTGAAACACTTATTTCCCTATAAATATTTCTGTTTTCCTTCCTCCTCCCCTCCCTCTCTTCCTGCCTACCTTCCTTCCCTTAGTACTGGGGGTTGAACTCAGGCCTTTGCACTGAGCTACACATCCCCTACCATTTTTAAATTTTAAGACAGGGCCTCAGTAAGTCACTAAGTTGCCTAGGCTGGGTTTGAGCTTGTGACCCTGCTTCCTCAGGCTCCCAGAATGCTGGGGTTACAGGCGTGTGCAACCACACCCCATTCATAAATATTTCTTAAATCTAGTAACTGTTGGGGTAGAATAACTGGATCTACCTTTATTAATCTTTATAATGATCTTTAAGAATTTAATTCTATAAAGCTGAAAATGGAAAGCAAATGTTCATGTTTAATGACAACATAGGACTGTCAGGCAGTGATTAAAATGCTCATTGCAAGGGTAGAGAGGAAGAGTAAAGATATCAAAAGTGATAAAGATATGTTATATCCACAAACCAACCTTTCCAAACAAATGTAACTACACTGTATTGCAAACACATACTAATTTTTTAAAAATGGAAAAAAATACTGTATCTTCACAAAATCCCTATAAGGGAGTTTTTACTGCTAGTCCCATTCTGAACAGGACGCTGGCACACAGAGAGGCTAAAGACTCCACCCTGTCTGGCTCCAGCATCTAGGTTCATTATCACCTTGCTGTGCAAAATCAAACATCAAAAAAAAAACAGTAAAAGGAACCAAAGAATGAGAGGAAATCTCTCTAGGGACTCTCAAAATAGATTATGATGTGACGGGGAGAATATTTTGTTCTTCTACATCAGCAAAAAACAATCATTTAGTCCAGCAGACAGCCAAAAAGTGTAACCATATTATCATGGCTACAGACACGGGTACATTTCTAAGGCCTGAAAGAAACAGATGAAAGTAACTGAAACAAGGAAGTTAGACTACAGAAAATGAGCCAGTGTCATTCTTCTTTCTAAAGAGATCTCCTAATAAGAAGTATGTCGTGTTGTTCTGCAGCATTACATATTCAGTTGGCAGAAGTGAGCAGCAGGGCCAGGGCTGTTCAACCCACACTCAGAACCAACAGATACAGCGCAGTCAAATAGAAAAGGTGGAAAGAGGCCAGGATGACATAGGTAAGAACCTGAAGAACATGTTTTGGATACCATTCAGTGAAGAAACATGTTACCTGCTTGTTTAGAAAATACATTTTCCTACACATTTATAATCCCAGTACTGTGGGAGGCTGAGGTAAGAGAACTACAAGTTTGAGCCCAGCCTGGGCAACTTAGCAACTTAGTGAGACCCTGTCTCAAAATAAAAAATAAAAATAAGAGAAGCTATGGATGTGATTCAACGTAAAGGTCCTGGATTCAATTCCCAGTACTGGGGGGGAAAGAAAGAAGGAAGAAGGGAGGGAGAGAGGGAGGGAGGGAAGAAAAGCAAATACATTTTCCTGTTTACCTCTAGAAGAAATATATCACTGAGACAATGAGTAGAGAAAGGTGAGGACACTTGTCCATTGTGTCACAGACGTTAGGAACAGAGTTAATAATGATGTACTGTGGCTGTGCACAGTGCAACTGTAAGTCTTCAAACGCTGAATGTGAGTTGTGCTCCTTACCATAGGCCCATGTCTCGTGCGTCGAGGCCTTCTGCCGGAACTTCTCAGCCAGGTGCTCCACACGTTCCAGTCTGCGAATCTCATTCAGTAACCATTCCTCATAACCCTTCTCAGCCTGCTCCAGCCGCTGCCAAGCCCCAGCAATATCCTGGGAGGTTGGAAGACAAGCGAAGGTGCACTTGTGACACATAAGGTTATGGCTTGTATCTAGATGTCCCCTCAAAGCCTCATGTGATCATAGGTTTTTCGGAGGTTGCTGGATCTAGGGTGTGTGATCCTGGGATTTAGTGTATGATGCTGGGATTAAGGATGTGTGATTACTAAATGAATCCACTGATTGTTTTGGCATGGCTCTGGGTGTGGATGATGGGAAGGCCCACTCTGGGTGTGGATGGCACCACCCAAAGGGCTGGTAGCCCAGAAGGGATAGAAGGGAGAGGTGGGCTGCTGCTGCTGCTTCCTTGCTACTTGCTACTTTGTCCTCTGAGATGTCCTTCTGCCATGCCACCCCGCCTTGGAGCCAGCCAATTATGAAATGAAACCTGTACAAACTGTGAGCCAAAAGAAACCTTTCTTCCTTTAACTTTAGGTGTTGGCTGTTTTGTCTCAGCAACTAAAAAAGTAACTAAGACACACCAACCACTTGGACTTCTTCTATGACTCCTTCAATATGTGTTTGACAGTGTCTATCTTCTGCATCATTTCCATCCCTTTCACCACCCAAATGTCTTAATTATTATCACTGGGACCTTTTAAAATAAATATGCTGTTCTCATTAGCCAAGCTGACACTTCTCCAGATGTGGACAAAGATATACAGGCTTTAAATTTTCTGGCTATAAAATGATGACGCCTCCAAGTGATTCAAGTCAAAATGTATTTTGTAACTATAATGTATCATCCTGTCATCCACCTGTCATCAGCTACTTCCTAGGTGTCTAGTGTGACAGGTACTAGTGAGAAATAATTGGAGTAAACAACAGTTTCTCTGTCAGGTTTTTTTTCCCAATGTGGTTTTCTTAAGGAGTAGGAAAAATAAACAGCAAGCAAATAATAAGTTCATTTCTAGTAATGATATATGTCTTGAAATATAAACAAAGTGGGGTCTGGCTACATGGAGGATCCCCAGGATGGTTCCTGTAGGCAGCAGCTTAGAGAAGACAGGAAGAGCTGGTTATGGGGAAAAGTGGGGAAAGGACTCAGTGGTGCAAGGAGGGGAAACATTGTGGGAGAAAACCCATTTTGGACCAGTGTGGTCACAACATGGTGACAATGGGTGGAGCAGCAAGAGATGCCACCAGTGAGGTGAGGAGGGCATGCTGGATGCTACCAGCAGGACAATGGCCCTGAGTTTCGTTCTGAACATTTCAAGAAGGCACAGGAAGGTTTTGAGAAGGTGGGTGGCAAACTCTGATATACATGTTTATACCATAACAGAGGCTATTACGTGGGGCATGAATTTCAGGTGGCAAAAGTAAAAGGAGAGTCACTTGGGGATACCAGCAGGGTCCAAGGAGAGAGAAACAAGGTCCAGCACAGGATAACAGCAGTGCAGGAGGAAAGAAGAGCAGTGTTAAGGCCTAATGGGAAAGGAGAGTCACAGGAGTCAGAGAGTGACAGAAAGGGAAGCACAGAAGATGGAGCCTAGGCTTGAGGATTTAGTAACTTAGGGGACAGGGGTGCAATTTCTAGGGTAGAGAACTGTGGAAGGCCTCTTCCAGACATGTCAGATTTAAAATGCTTTTGAGACATCAGGGCTTAAAGTGTTTCTGAGATGGGCATGCATAGTGGCTCATGCCTGCAATCCCAGCCCTCTGGAAGGGTGAAGCAGGAAGATCACGATTTGCTACCCAGCCTAAGCAACTTAGCAAGACCCTATTTCAAAATAAAAAATAAAGGACTGAGGATGTAGCCTAGTATGAAGTCCCAATACCACACAAACCCACACTCACATCCCCCGATGCACAAAAGCAAAGCTGTTGTTATCCAGATTTAAAATGTTTTCTGAGACATCCAGGTTGATATATGAGCCTGGCTAAGCAGAGTCAGAGCTGGGAGGTGAAATTCAAGAGGCCTGAATTTCAAGAGGCCTAAGCACTTGGGTGGTCACATGCAGGGTTTAAAGATAAAGAGAGGGCTCCTCACAGAGCCAGGGGTGTGCGACATCTATACAACAGTGGAAGCAGGGCTTTGGGTGAGCTGGAGAAGGCCTAGCTGGTGAGTGAGGGTAGAAGTGGGAAGAATTTGGAGGAAGAGGCAACAGGCAACTGGGCAGCAGCTACTGAGAAGCTTAGGAATATGAAAATGCAAGTGCCAACTGGACTGTCCATGTGGATGCTACTGATGTTGAAGAGATGTCGAGGAAACAGAAACCAGGTCACTGCATGTTGAAGAGTTAAAGAAGTGAGTGGGGAGGGAGTAAAAACCACAAAAAAAAAAAAAAAACCACTTTCAATAGAACTGAGATATGGGACAGTAGTCACGGGTATGGAGTGATGGGGATCTAGCAGAGGCTGGGGTACTGTATCAAGGGGTTGATTCGATCAAGAGGGGAAGACAAGATAAATGTGGGGCTCAGACACTGAGAGGGTGGAAAGGGCCAGTGGCAGTAACAGCAGGGGGCAAGGGCTCAAGATCTAGATGGGAGCTGCTCTCTAGGGGAAGAGCGACAAGGTCACAAGAGAGAGCAGTGAAGAAGAGGCCTTGAAGCTTCTGCTGAAATTCTGCTCTGCATGGTCACCATCCAATAGCTGAGTCAAAGGATAATGGGTAGAAAAATATCAAGAATGAAGTGGTGACACAGTCTTACATTCACGTAAAGGTCAAGATTCAGGAAGTTGAGGCCTCCTGCTCAGTGACCCACCAGGGAACACAGGTTGAACAGCACTAGCAAAGTACGAGGCTTCCCCAGGGCCCAAGGGCCGCCTGAAGCCACTCACCGACACCATCTTGCCCTCGGAGGGCATGAAGGCCGGCCGGTTGCTGATCCGCAGCTTGGTCTGCAGGGTGTTGAAGTTGATCTCCAGCTGGCATTTCTCCTGCACCTTAGGGGGCTTATGTTTCCGACGGTAATCTCGGAAGTCCTCCAGCTTTTTCTGCATGGCCTGCATGGTCTTCTCAGGAGTCCGGTTCTCTAGCCAGGGGATCGTGCGCCGAATCCATTCCAAAAGCTGCTCCCAAACACAAAAAAGCTGCTAAATACACCAGCAAACTGCTCTGAGTTAAAAAACAGAAACACCTGATATTTTGGAATGGGTTCACCTAACATCCCCCAAGTTATGGAAGTGTGGGTTACAATGCCCCTGACCTAAAGAAGGGGAAGACAGCTTTACGCACAGTTGCAATATATGAAATAGTCAGTGTCCACACAGGGCTACTAGTGATCACCCCAACAATACCACACACAGCTCAAAAACTTAAAGTCAGCACGTAGAGTCATGTTTTACAAAAATGTGACATTTACAAAAACTCAGGGACCAGACACTAGCAGACAAATGCTGAATGAAACTTTCAAATTAAAAGAAACAAAAATAAAATCAAAATACCTCATATGGCAGAAATGCAGAGTAATAAACTCATCAAGGAACTGGGTTTAACTTAAAATACATTTAAGAAAAGTAAGTTCAAATCTAATGAATTTATTTACTAGACATATGTACTATAAGTCTGGGACTGACTCAGTGCCAAAGTATACTTTAATGTCTAGTTTTTAAGTAAATCCCCATGAGATAAGTGAATTTCTAAGAACAAATATACACTGTTCTCTTGAATGACTGTCCAGTTTAGGAAATGACCTGCCTGCAGCCTCATCGTTTACATTTATGTGTACTGATCACTTGGAAAATGAAAGTAGACTAGAATAAAGAACAGTTAAAATAGTGATAGTTCTGCTGTCTAAGGGTGTTAGAGGAGGCTAAATGAAGGACCAGTAAAAGAAGGATGCCATTCTAGATGATTGTCCATCCTTCTATCCTGGTCATACTTCAACCCTGAAGTTTATTATTGGCCTTCACCATTATCAAATTGAATTTTCCCATAGCCGTAATATGAACAACAAAAGGGGGGGATCCTAAAATTTTCCATAGCAGCAATATAAAAATATAAACTCAGTATCATTTGATTACTATAAACTACTGCTCAGGAAGATTTATTCTAAGCGTCTTGATATTTTTCTCAGTAACAGACCAAAAAGCAGGTGAACTAAATCCATACAAA
Source organism: Dasyprocta punctata (assembly GCA_004363535.1). Taxonomy (NCBI): domain Eukaryota; kingdom Metazoa; phylum Chordata; class Mammalia; order Rodentia; family Dasyproctidae; genus Dasyprocta; species Dasyprocta punctata. The sequence goes on from RJWM01013677.1 coordinate 7,176, forward strand.
AATGAGCTGGTCTTGAATTTGTGTCCAAAGTCAGAGGATATAGCTATGGACCACCTGCCACCTGTGCTTCTACTAGGGAAAACAGCACAGAGGCAGTAAGGAGACTACTTTAGTGTCGTCTATGCTACAACAAGGACAAAAAGAACAAGAGTTGTGGAAAGTACTGCTCTAACCAAGAACCTGGCTGGAGAGCTGTGGGAAAGCACCATCAAAACTCAGGCTGGAATGTCCTGGACGGCAGGCTCTGTTATCCCAGAACTCCGTCAAGGCAGGTACGTACACACAAGCTGAGCCACCTCTCCACAATGGGCTGTGTAAGTCCCTTTGTGTGGGGGGACTATAGAGCAAGGCTCCTGAACAGAGAACATCTCATGTGCTGTGGTTACCCATGAGTCAGGGGAAAATAACAAGTAAACTCAAGCAATCTCGGTCTGACCCCAAGGGAGCAAACTGAGGGCGGAGCATACTCTACTTTCATTCTATCTGCGGTGAAAAATGTAAAAACCATTTACGATTCATTCTCCCCTCTATGTCTCACCCCTGGGTGAGTGTGACAGAGCTTTACCTCACTTGCTAGCCTCTCATATTCTTCCATCAGCCTCTCATTCTCTTGATTCACAGCAAGAACCTTACATATCCTGTTAGCCGCTGTCTCAGCCTGCAAAACACAATAGGTAAATGGATGGCTCTGGCTACAGGGATGCGCACACACAAAACTGGACATGGCAGGCGAGGGTGACAGAGTGGGGTGGCACAATGGACACAGCACAGATTCTGGGTTAGGATGGAAGAAGACATAGGGCATGGCTTTTTGACACTATGAATCATTTCACATCATTTTTAGTTTTCACACAGACTTTTACAGCAGGCTGAACAGACTAGAGGGAATAACAGGGAGATAATGTTAGTCTGAAATGCAAGCTTTGTAAAACACTGAGCATGTTAGTAACAGAAATATATGGGTAAAGGGAACCAGAATGTCAGGTCCCTGAGCGTCTGTCCACCTGAATACTCCTGACACCCATCTCATGGCAATGGAGTGGAAACTTCATGAATGATACTGATCTTCAGGAATCAAAGCAAAAATAACTGAATCTTGACTATATAGACATGGCATTGCACTTGAATCCAGTGAAGACCTCACCTCCTAAAATGAATACACAGAATTTTCCAGACATGATCCTCCCAGAGAGCTGACTTGCTTTAAGATTGTACTTGATCTACTTTTTAACCTACATGAGGAGTCATGGAGGTGACAATCTTCTATCATCATTTCTGGAAGGGAACCTGGACCATATGCCTCAAATTATGATCATATGGCACATCAAGAAGAATGCTGGGCTGGAAGTATCCAGCATGTTCAAGCCCCAGGTTCCACTCCCATTACCACTGCCCCATCACCCAAAACAAGAGGAAGAAAAATAATTCGCCTGATCAGTCTTCCAGCCTGGCCTGACCAAAGCCTGGCCTCTAAAGCCCTAATTAGCACAAGGAAATTTCCAGTTATCATCATTTCCTGGTGATGCTTTTAAAGAGATTGCAGAAATACTATACTCTGTCTACCCAGTCTGTTGGGTTTTCCACATAACATAAAGGGGTAGGTAACAAGAGGAGGTGACTGCAGAAACTGAAGAACATTCTTCCACAATGTCCCATGGGCTTTTTTCTTAGGGAATATGAATGTTTTTAAGGGTGTAATGTTGCTATCCTTTTCACTATTTCACTAAAAATAAGATTCGTCTGGAAAGACATTAGAATATGCCACAGAAGATGGAAGGTGGTTTCCAGGTTGATGAGAATAGGCAGACATGGGAAAGGCATTCATTGGTCCTTGTTAAATTTCCCCTTCACTGCCTAAAGCATACAGCTTGATTTTCATGACACTTTTTCCCTTCTAAAGTTGAAATGTTTTTATAATTTACTTCATTGGTAATTGTATTTCATTAATAAAGAAATATACTAGAAGGAAAAGAAAGATAAAAGCACTTTAGGAACTGTCAAAGCTGTTAATAAAAGAATTTGTGCTTTGGAACTTGCAGTATTAGGTCATTACGATACAATGACAAAGAGTCCAAGGTAAGATGTGAAGCACACAAACATACACCAGGTACACACACATGTGCGTGCACAAACACACACCCACAAATACACACACAACAGAGCAGCAACACAGCTGGCCAGGTGCACAGGGGTTGAATACCTGCTCCGCTCCCGCGAAAGCATGGTAGAAGCAGGAAACGTAAGTCATGATGGCTCTTTCATCGGGTTTGGGAGTGTTCACAATGTCTGAGGGGGGAGAAAATAACACAGGACACAAAGACACACACAGGCGAAGAGGAAAAACCAGGGTGAACAAAGGGAAGAACAAACTAATTCACACTGACCACTATTCTGTGTGTTTCTCAGGCCCAAGAACCTGACCCCCAGGAAGACTGTACAGCACTGAAATGATTAGGAAACACGAGCTTTTCAATCTGCATGACTTTTTAATGACCAACCCGATGGCCTGAGCCTCCCCCGTGGACTTTTGAAAGTAACATTAACCTGGAAATCTATCTGCTGCACATCTTTCTTGTCACCCTTCAAGACTCCTTTTTTGACCTTTGTTCTAAGGCATGTATATCACTTTGAAAGATGTTGGACATACCAGCAGGAATGTCCTACTACTACCCCATCTCCACTCTCCTAGTTGCTGGGGCTCCCTGCTTTGGAGGCCACCCTGGGAATGAGGGTGACATTCACTGGAGAGGCCATGTCCCTTAATACCACCTACACATACTTACCATGCTGCTTATAGGAATAGCCAAGAGGATAGAACAGGTAAAGAGAAGGGTGTGCACACTTGTGCTCATTATGACTCCTGCTGCTACTTATATTTACTGATTTATCCAATTGGAAAAGAGAAATGGAACCATATGAACATATGTCCTTTCTTCCTCCACTTTGGCAACTCCATTTTTTGGTAAACTGCTTTTTAATTCAGGTCAGTCAATGAACAGAATGAAGCTAAATAATACCTTTGGTAATTATTCCTTACAGTGAACCCCTCCACCGGGTTTGCAAAGGCTATTAACAGAAAGAAGGTGGGACTAGGTAAGCATATGGGATCTTCTGGGAAACAAACTTGGATGGCACGGCAGAAAACAGAAAATAAGTTTTAAAGACAACTAGACCAAAAAACACAAAGGACTGCCTGCCTGCTCAGAACCAGTCTCCTTATTTGGCAGGGAGGGAATCCCCAGTAGAAAAAAACTGACATAAGAGGCAAAGAGTGAGGGTGACCTGTGTTTTACAACCTCAGCTTCTGTTCACCAGCAAAAGCATGATAGCAACAGGACACATAGTTCATTATAGCTCTTTCATCAGGTCTGCCAGTGAGTACTAAGTCCATGTGGATAAAATAAGGTTAACCTCTTGGATTTGCTAACACCAGCAGCTTCTGCTAAGTGCATTCTCAGAGAAGGCAGAGGCAGAAATGTTCTCCTCAGCCCCACACTTTTAAAAATCTTAGCTCTTAGCAAAAAACTCATACTTGCAAAGTCACTACTCTCTGTGCCATTTTGAGAATGGCCAAGGGAAATAAAGGAATTACCAGAGGAAAGGCCCTGGCTAGCCCGGAAAAGCCTGAATTACTAGAAAAGGCACATCTCTGGGCAGAAAGAGGCTTCCAGAATTCGAGCACAATTCCAGGGACATCCTACCACTACACATGTGAAGGCGCAGGGTCAGAGAGATCATTTGGCAAGTCTGCAGGGAGCATGTGTGCCCATAGAGCCAAACCTGGGACTCATTTCAAAACACATATGGTAGATAGTTAAGATGAGAAGAATGTCACCCATTTTCACTACAGGTGCAATTCATGGGTAGGTAGGCCAATCAGCCACTTACAAAGACCCACTTGAGTTCAAGGACCAACACAAATAACAAAATGTGAGGTTGAGGTAGCAGGGGGGAGGAGCATGGATTCAGCGAGAAGCATTAACAAGAAGAGCAGGGGAGACCTGGCCCCAATGTTACTATGAAAGTACACAGTGATGAGAAAGCATTCCTACAGCACGGTGGTGATGAGGTGTCCCCAGTGCAGACAGTACAAAGGGTAACAGGCAGGCTAAATCTATGGAGTAGTCACATTACCGTGTGTTCCTCCCCCAAGGGAGTCATGGTCACAACTGTTTATCAGAAGGTTATAAAAATTTACTCCACAAAACTAACAACACAGTGTGAGCGCTCTTCTGGGCCATTAAAAAGAAAAGACAATGAAAAGCAATGAAAGGAAGGCTGGGAGGCAGAATTAACTATAGGCTAACACATCCCACTGTTGATAAAGATGAGCAAAGGGATACACACCCAGACTAAGGGGAAACAGAAGAACTGAGGAGAAAGATTTAAGTAGGGCCAGAAGAATGATGATGGTGATCATGTTTATGATCATAAATGAGTGCTTGAAGTAAGATTTGTCCTCAATTTAGGATAGTAGAGACATGTTACTGAACCATAAGATGAATTTATTAATTCATCCTGGCTATCAATTCAAGAATTCTGAGCAGTTATGTATCATATGGAAAGGTCAAAGAAGAGGCCACAGAATTATGAACTTAGTTTGGAGAAGATAGTTGGAGAAAGAGAAAAAGGAAGTTTTCTATGTTCTAACTGCCTTGCTGTATTGATTCCCTCCTCTAAAGAGCCTTGGAGAAACTGTAAGTAGAATTCTAAACTGCCTTCAAATGTGAGCACTTGAACAGGTGCCTAATGATAGTACAATTAATAAATGGGCAATATGAGAGTCCTAGTGGAAAGATCTCTATTGTAGGCTGAACTGTGTCCCCCTAGAAGGGATGCTGAAGTGCTAATCTCAGTACTTGTGAACATCATCTTATTTGAAAGAAGGGTCTTTGCAGATGTAATTGAGTGAAGATGAGGTCATAGTGAAGTAAAAAGGGCCCTTAACCCAACAGGTGTCCTTCTGGGAGGAGCAGACACACCAAGACAGACCACAGAAGGCCTTGTGAGGACAGAGGCAGGAACTGGGTTCATGCTGCCATAAGCCAAGGAATGTGTGGGCTTCTAGAAGATGGGGAGAAGATTCCTCTCCTTCAGGCCTGACCAGTGCTTCATTTCAGACACAGTCCTCCAGAGCTAAGAGGGAAAAAGAACCTTTGTTGTTTAAAGCCACCCAGTTTGTAGTCATTTACAGAAGCACTCAAAGAATCATCAGAATAAGAAGAAACAGAAGATTAACCACAGACTATAATCAAGCTCTTTATTTTTCCATAACAATGTTAATTAGTAAAAACAGTGGACCATTAAGGAAAAATATTAATAACAAACAAAATAATATATATTCATATAGTCCCTTTTGGGCAGGGCCTCGTCCTCTCATTACCTCCTACAGTACCTAGTAAAGGATCCTGCTCATAAAAAGTGCTCAACAAAGGTCTATTGAAAGCTAAGTGAACAACAGATAAATGATATGAATGGTCTCTACACACGGGCTTTAGATGGTGTGCCATAGGTCCAGCTCACATTAACTCACCACATAAAATGGCACAAAAGTATTTGAAACAAGTCCCCAGAATGAGTGCTGCAAAAGTGCAAAATACACAGAAGTTTTTTGGATCTAACAAAATTAAATTTAATTAGATAATTAAAAATGAAACATGAAAGTTTGTATGGTACTCTGATGGTTAAATGTTCCATATTTTATATTTAATTCTGTAACTTCTAGCCAGGAGAAAGGATTTTTTCCCCCCTTAACTATGTCACAAATATTTATCTGCTAAACTTGTCCCTTTGTAGTTAAGGAAAATACATCATGGTATCAAAAAAAAGAAAGAAAGAAAGAAAGAAAGAAAATCTTATTTTAAAAATTGTAAACAAAAGCATTCTGCTTCTTAGCTAAAGCTGAAATTTTGATGAATTCTTTCACTATGATATTTTCTCAGTTGTTTTTGAGCAGGAGATATTTTATACACATTTAGGTAGGTAGACAGAAGCCAAGTACTTCAGGTATAACATAGCTGTAGTTTTACAAAGTCCCCTGGTGTAGCTATAACATCTGCAGTCTAAAGATCTTCTGTAACAAAGCACAATTTTCATCTCACCTTCCGCATCCAACATTTTAGGAATATCCAGGTGCTTCTCTGCAATTTCCATTGCCAGGTTAATGTTTCCTATGGGGTCATCCTGCATAAAAAAATGACCAGTTTTTTTTTAAATTATTAAATCAGGACATATAAATAATGCTTTTTATATCCCTAACTTAGGGCAGGATGCCTTCCTACCCCCACACAACCATAATGTGTAAGTAACTTTCCTTACCTTTTCCCCATCCCTTCAAATGTTTAGAGAAACATCAAAAATCATAGAAGCCGCACAACCCATGCACACTCCATGAAAGGACAGCAAAAGATTTGAAATGCTTTGTGAGAAGAAGACAGAAGCTGTTAGGGAGTCTCTCACTGATAAGGAAGAACATCCTGAACACATCAGAAGTTGTTTTCCAGCCTGTGAATAACACAGTTTCAATCATTCAAAAAGAAATCATGAACGATGCATTTTCCAGATCTGGATGGTGATCTTGGAAAATGCTTACTCCAACACACTGGATTTAAACTTACAAAACTGGGGAATAGAGAGAAGAGGGGAAGGTGCTGCCAGGTGAGACATTATGCTCACTGAAGAGGTTACAAAAATCATATTTCAGTGAGATTAAATGCTAAAAGAATTTATAAAACCTTAAAATTATACATGAATTCATGAAGAAAAATTTTTTGAAGAACACATTTATGTACTACTGCAAAACTTGTTAAATACATATAACATAATAAATTTATTTTAAACCATTTTATTTATGGATAAAAAGAAAAGAAAAAAGAAGAAAAAAAAACTACAACAAAAATGTAAAGTACATCCATCAGGGTAACATAATAAATTTAATCAGCAGCACTTAACTGACATACTGAAAAACTGCAAGACCTAACATATCTTATTTTATTAAATAGATTAACTATAATGAATCTGAAATGGGACAGGGTATGACAGAAAAACCAAAATGAAAAGTAGTGTCACTTTAGGGATGACTACAATCAATTTTAACAGCAAAGCCATTTAAACATTTCAGAAATTGCAAGGCCCTGCACTGAGCACAATCATTTTAACACAGTGGAATATCTGAAAAGCATAGGCTTCAAAAACACAGTCAATATGCTCAATGCAGACACCAAACTTAGCTTCCTGTCTTCACAGAGTATACAATTATTTCCAGGCCAAAAAAACCCAATTAGCTAGTGTTTCAATGAAGCATGTAACTATTTGATGGAAAGCAGCCATCTCACTGAGCATATCTTACTTCATACTTTATGGATATATTTATGAAGCCAAATAGCTGACTAAAAATTTTTTTCCAAAAAAAAATGTGGAAGAGGGACTTTGGCATTAAAAACACAGAGTAATGACTCTAAGACTTTATGAAAGTTATCTCATTTAGACTGTAATGGACAGGAGATAAAATGTTGCAATTAAGTATTTCCTAGCTCAGTCATCTGGGCACGTGACCACAGCCAGATTACCAAAGCTTCCACTTTACCGGTATGTTATACTAGGATAACAGTACCGACTTTGGACTGAAGCTCAAGTAAATGTAAGCACGTGATTTTACACATGTGCACATACCTTAGTATACAAACACATACATATTTATTTGTAACAGTGTCTGATCTAGTACTATAAGTAGTCATTGTTATCATACTATTTTTTTCATTGTAGATGGTCAAATTTCCATAATTCTGAATTCTTTTGTGATGAAAACTGACCATTATAAACTGCTAGTGAAGCTAAGTCAATTCAGTCCAACTTTTTCATTCTGCAAATTCAATAGTGATTTATGAGGAAAACGTATCTTGACTATATACTTAAAATATTTCAAGGTTACTTGAGGGATAAGAAAACATATGTATGGAAGAGCTAGGAAAAAGCTCCATTCCTGAATACAGTATTATAGTCTTCATCTGTAGGATGTCAATCAATTCTTTGCATGCTCTCTGTGAGTACTGGTGGGGTGGGCAAGTGATAACGCAAGAGACAAGGTAAGCCAGGACACTGTTCCTGTGACTGTCCATACCACACAGAGAGGGCATCATGCAGCAGGGTTCCACACGGAAGCACACAACACACGTGAATGCCAGCTAAGCACACCAGCACCCTGGAGGAAATGTGCCAAACTACCACTGTGAGGATGTCCAACAGAAGTAGGCCGAGCTCTCAGATCTGAATTTTCCCACGTAGTTATTTCTAAGGCAGCACAGACCTCCCATTCCCAACAGGCCCTCATCCCTTTTTGCATCACACATTACATTTTAAAATTGCTGCTAAGGAATGAGTAGGAAGCTGGGCATTCTGGGAGGTTTAGGTAGGAAGACTGCAAATTCAATCCTAGTCTGCACAATTTAACAATCTAGCAAAAACCCTGTCTCAAAATTTAAAGAATGAAGCCAGGCATGGTAGAGCACAAATGTAATCCCAGCACTGGGGAGGCTGAGGCAGGAGGATCACTGTGAATTCAAGGCCAAACTGGGTTACACAGCGAGCGCAAGGCCAGCTTGCACTACAAAGCAAGACCCTGTCTCAAAACAAAACAAAACAGTCAAAATTTCAAAATGTAAAAGAAAAAAAATTTTTTTTTTATGTAACACAACGTGAAGGCCCTGAGTTCAGTCCCTAGTAACACCCTCCCCCCCAAAAAAAATCAAAATGGTGATCTGAGACCTGGGCACACTAACATTAGGCATAAAGGGAAAATTAAAGATTCGTAAGTTCAATTTTATGAAAAAACAAGTAAAACAAAAAAAATTACCAAAACTTCTTTTCTAATGTGACAACTAATACCTTACCAATAGTGAGACAATTATCATTAGTTCATGTGTGAGAAATGAGTTATCAATCCTGAGTTAATATATCTGCAAGTAAACTCTTCAGAAAGGTAAAAGAAATTTTAGAATATGTGAATCTTTCTTATTTCCAAATTTTTAAGCTGTCTGAAGCCTTCCTAGGAAACCAAGCCCAATCATCAAGCTTATACAGACAGGACTCAACAGGAAGGTTTAGCTTTTGGTCCCATCCTCCCAAATAAGTAAGTATACTCCCTGCCAGGTGAGTGTCTGTGCTGGCAGATGAGCGACTGCCCTGACAGGTGACAGGTAGTAGGTGACTGGTCTCCCTGACAGGTGAGTGTCCCCCAATGGTAAGTGTTTTCCTGGCTTTTCCCTGCCATCATGGGAGAAGCTCACTGGCAGAGCAGCATTTCCTGGGGGCCCTGCTATGGGTGGCTAGGATCTGTGCAATTAGTGCTGATGTGCTCATTCTCAGGACGACATGCTGAGAGCAAGGTGGAGACACTGCATGCCGGGTCACCCAGAATGACCTTATTAAGCTTGGAGTAGTCAATGAGGTCGGGCCGGTGTCTGTGGATGAGGGCACAGAGTCCAAGGCCATCTTTCCAGCTTCGCAGCGTGGAAGAGAAGAGGAACGTGGATTAACAGACAAAATGCAGCAGGCACGATCTGCTCGGTGGGACGTGACTTCTGTCTGGCTTCACACACTGAGAGAACTGACCCCCTTCCCTGTCCAGCAAGCTGATGGCCCCTGGGAGGCCCACTGCATGCTTCCAGCCAAATTGTCTCCTCTTCACTGGCCCTGCCCTATGTCCTTCCCCAGTGGGGTCTGCTAGCACAAATGACAGGAAAGGTGGAAGGTGCCTCTACCGCTGTTCCCGCACTTCTCTGGGTTTTTTCCACTGTCTTCTCCAAGTTACCTTTGGGTCTTACCCGAGACTGCCCTGTGTCTCAAGGACACCTACAAGGCCCATGTCTGGGAGATGATCTTTCCCAGAATTCTTAGCACATCTCAAAAGCCACCACTGGCTCTCAGGTACACCTCTGTCCTTCTTCATAAGCTTATGTTTGTCTTCATTTTTTTAAAAGGCAAGGGTGCAGGCATGGTGGCACATGTCTGTAACTCCAGCACTCTGGGAGGCTAAGGCAGAAGGATTAGAAATTTGAGTCCTATACCTGTGCAATTTAGGGACTCAGTGAAACCCTGTCTCAAAAATAGCTGGGGATGTAGTTCAATGTGAAGGCCCTGGGTTACATCCCCTGTAATAAAAATGAAAAAAAAAAAAGGCAAAGGTATGAAGGTGAAGGGAACACACAATGAAAACAGGTTGGGTCCTGATGTCTAGCCTGTTTCCTGCAGGCACAGCCACTGTGGGGTCATAGGGGCTGGTGACCGCAGAGTTCAGTGAGACCTATGTATAGGAGTCCTAGCCCCCAAAGGGTTGGTGCAAGGAGGCTCTGGTAGGAGTTCCAGTTCTCACTGTTAGGAGCTTGTGCTTATGCAGGGCCAGCAGAAGCCCTAGAAGGTGAGTGGAAGCAGTCTGGGAAGTCTGCTATTGGCTCTGGCAGAACTCACAGTGCATCCCAGCTCCTCTCATCTACCCATCTAGGGACAGAAAGACTTCTTTTCTTGTCTGTGTTCATGAGTCCTGGCTCAGTACTGACACCTGGTAGATGTTCTAATCTCACCAATCTGTCATTGTGGTCCTTCCTTTCTCTCATTAGCCACCAACCCATTTATGTTCGATCACCGTCCAAAGGGGGAAACCATAACCAACTCTTCCACCTATATAGGGCAATAACAAAAATCTGCATGACCAAAGCAAGTAAAAAATCATGGTCTCATATCATGTCTGGATTTTATCCATCCAATTCCTTATAATCTTTCGGATGTTATTTTTCTACTTCTCTCGAGTTTGGCCAGAGAAAAGTTGATGGAATAGGCATGAGGGTCCAGGATGCAGCAGATGCATGAAGTCTGCATTCTGCTAGGGTCCCTGACAAGCAAGGACCCTTCCTGTTGTCTTCTCCCGCCACCAGGGGAAGCCAAAGTGAGATGCCCTGCACTTCGACACAGTGCTGCCTTCTCGGCATCCCACACCTTAATGGATCTGTTTCCTTGGGAGCCTCTAAGCATCCAGAATTCTAAGCCTTCGTTCTCCTGCAAACATAAACTGCTGCTCAGAAAGGAGGGGGAATCTGGGTATGGAAAATCCTGGTTCTCTTGGCCACAGGGGTTTCAAGAAGATGGGAAGGGCCTCAAGGGCCCTGCACTTACCTAGTGTGGAAGTTTTGAATGTTCACATTTCTGTAAGGAGCAGTTTTCCTCTGGCACCAGAGCAGCAGCCCTTCCTTAGCAGACGTTTCTGTAATAACAGCCAAGAAAGTGTCCACAGGGAGACACACTACTTAGTTCACCCAACTCCTAGTTGCCTTTGAAACAGCCCTCCCAGGGGCCACTTACCAACACACCACCTCTCCTTCCAGCCTCTGTGAGACACTGACCCCAGAGATGAACATTTAGTAACACTGAGGGGATTCAAAAGAACAACACAGGAGCAAGCGAAACATAAAAAATACTAAAGCAAGACTTCAGGGTGATGAGTAACTTTCTTTTTATTTTACGTATTTTTGGTTTTTTGAGATAGAGTCTTGCTGTGTAGCCCAGGCTGGGCTCAAATTCATGATCCTTCTGCCTTAGTCTCCTGAATATTGGGATCACACACCACAACACCTAGTTGGCAACTTACTCTTTTTAAAACAAAAACAGTAACTGAAAAAAACATGTGGACTCGTCACTATGTGTGGTGATACTAGTGCATTAACAGTTGTAGACTAGAGGCTATATGTAGACCAGGAAGACTTCTGGGATGCTACAAACCAATTCCTGCCTCTCCACTGACTGCGTGCTTAAAATATTAGGAAGGCTTGTTCCTGGGCTTGAAATGAGTTGATAGAACAATCTGATTCTTTGTAGTAGCTTAGTGTTTATGTAAACAACTTTAAAACACACAAACATAAATCAATAAAACTCTAAATCGAAAAAGTACAAATCACACAAAAAAAACTGTATGTAGTGTCAGTCAACTAATCTTTCATCTTGTAATACACAGTTAGATAAATGAGATTCCCAGAGGCCTCTATTTATTCCCTTACCCAGTGGTTTTATAATATTTAGAGAGTTATTGGTAAATTTTAAGTTTGATCACATGAGTTTTGACCAGGTTTAAACAACTCACCAGGAGCTGTGGTGGCCAGGACAATGTGCTGCTAATATCCTGTGGCTGCAGGTGGAGACATAGGGTAGGCAACGCCAGCTGCAGACTATGTACTCTCTGGAACACATTTCCCCAGGGTGGCTCCACCCAAAGATGGGTGGGAGGATACCTCCCATTTTCTCCCCCTTCTCCTGTACAAGCACTTCCTCTAAGAAATCTCCTGCACTTCTAGTCAGTGTCTCATCCCCACCACCTCTAATTTGTATGTTAAAGATTTAAACATGAATGTGATGATATTTAGAGATGGGGCCCTTAGGAAATGATTAGGGTTAAATGAGGTCACAGGGTGGGGCCCTCAGATTGATATTTGCGCCCTTATAAGAGGAGAGGTCAGAGTGCTCTCAGAGTTTTATGTATACCTCCCGCATCTCTCTCAATCTCTCTCTCCATCTCCCTCTCTCCCTCCCTTTTCTTTCGCCTCACCATAAGATGTCTCAGAAAGAAGGCTGTGAGCCAGGAAGAGACCCTCACCAGCCCCAGACCACAGCAGCACCCTCATTTTAGACTTCCAGCCTCTATAACTGTGAAAACGTAAATGTCTACTGTTTAAGTCCTCTAGTCTACAGGATATTTTTATCGTGACCCAGGGACACCAAGACAAATTCTACTATGTCTTAGAATTTGTTAATAGAGGATGCAAAACTACAGAGATCCAAACAGCTCCTCGAAATCACTTACATAACCCAGGACACTGCTTTTATTATTGAGACACGGTCTTGCTATATAGTCCAGGCTGACCTTGAATTTACCATCCTCCTACCTTAGCCTCCTGAATGGTGGGATTATAGGAAGGTACCACTACACTCAGCAGATTCTACCCATATTTAAAAGTTAATTTAGAAAGTCCCTACAAGTATGTGAATCTTTAACACTGGGCCCGAGACTTCCATCTTAGTTGAAGTTGATTTCTTTTAAATCATAGTAAGTACTCTGTATTTATTTAGTTAAACTGTCCATTTAGGTTCAGATTTTTCTTTGACCAAGAACTTACATAAAATATACATACTCTCAAAGCTTCATGCACTATAAGAGTAACTTGAATGTCTCCTGTTTCTGTCTCTTATCGAATACATCCTGGTTAAGGAAAAAGACTGAAAGTTCTAAGATTTCATTAAAATACTAATAGTTTTAAAAACAGCATCTTTTCCTAGATAATGTACATCATTAAAACATATGAAGTAAATTTTCTGTAGATTAATAGAAATTATTACTCCATAAAAGTAAAACAAGTTAAAATGTAAGTTAGCAAACTAACATTATCTGTTGTATTAGACACTGAAGAACATCTTCTGGAAGGGATTTAGGTATGCTGACAGTACAATCACTATTTTTTAATGTTCAATTTCTTAGTCTGATGAAGAACAGATGCATATATTCTTTGACATTTTACAAAACACGGTGATTTGACTATCTTATTTGGGATGTGTAAATAATTTTGGGGAAATTGATAATACCATTCATAGCTACTTCTGAAATAAAATTTAAGTTTAAAATTCATATTATTACCAATTCAGAATTGTAACAGGGGCTATAGCTCAGTGGTCACACTCAGCACACACAAGACCCTGTATTCAACCCCCAGTAACTCCCCACAAAAATTAAACAAGCAGAAGTCAAATCCAGTCAATTCTTTAACGTTTGCTGGAAAAGGATTTGCTAGCCCAGTTAATGTGACAGTGTGAACAAACTTTTAAAATACAGTATTTGTTCTTTAAAGCAGATTTAACTATTTAAATAATTAAATTTAGAAGTATAAAACATGAGATAACTGCAACAAATTATCTTTTTTTATTTAATTTAAAAATTTTTATTAGTACATGCTTGCAGTAACAAGTTACTTTTATTAAAGCAGGAGCTTTTAGGAAACATTTTGTCATTTTCATTAGCACAAGGGGACTTACTTTAATAAAACTTCACAGTGCAGCAGTTTTCAAGTTCAGACTATTAATTCAAGCTGGCTGTCACATGTGAGCCTGAACTGAGGTTTTAATGTGATCAAGTCTTAGTTTGAGTTTTAGATGACATAAGTGGGTCTTTAGCGCTAAAAGAGAATAATCTAAGTGAAATTAAAAACTAGTTAAAGGCAAGCACTGTAGGCTTACTGTAGGCTTCAAATCACCTGGTACAACATTAGGCTAGTTCTTGGTTCTTAACCCTTACTGATTGATGAGTAATTAAAATCACTGGAAAAAAACAGAGTCAGGGCATCCTCTGGTCTGAATAGAATTATAAACAGTGCCCTCATTGCTCCTCATTGTTGTACTTGGTTTTTTGCTGAATTACAAATTTAGGAGAGGCTGATTCATTGGACAGTCCACCTGCCCCTTTAACGCATCCTGTGGTATACATGTTATAATTTGAGAGTTAACTGAGCAAAGTTCTAATTTTAAGAATGTCAGTTTGACATTCTTCAATAGTACTGAATTTATCAAAATATTTGGGAATGTAGTGGGTGTAAAACACTAAAGATTTTTTTATCTTCAGTGGCAGTCCAAGGATGAGGATTCTATTACAAGGACACAACAGTTGTTAGGCCAAAAGATACAGGGACAACAGAGATTTTGGGAAGAGGCAGGGAAAAGGGAGAATAAGGATTAAAAGATTGGCTATTTCTAGTATTGCCAAAAAACAAAAAAAAAAAAAAAAAGAAAAAGAAAAAGAAAAGAAAAGAAGGAAGACGAAGGAAGCGGGGAAAGAGAGGAAGGAGAAAATGAACAAACTTGGGTTACAGTCGATTATTTTTGCATCCCCCAAAAATGTGTGTTTTGATTGTAAGCCTAAAGAACTCAGCCACAGTTGTAAATTAACTAGCATAATAAGCTGTTAAGAAGCTTGATAAATGCTCATTTTAAAACTCAACTTCTGTTCTGAACATGTGCTCTTCTTTTTCAAAATGACTCCCACCCCCATGACTGCAACTGAGCTGCTGGGGTCTTTTCCCACACAAATATATAATTTATGAAAACTTAGCTTGCATGCCTTTCATTCAGTCATGTAAGTGACTGTTTAACGTTATGACATCCTATTCAAATGCTAATTTTCAAGCTTGATTTCCGAATTATACAATTAGACTTTTGACAGGGGCTTTACCTTCAACTGAAATATCCTGAATAGCAAAGCGAAGGATGATGGTCCAGATCATACCCAGGGTCATTTTCACATTGCCATCAACAATTTCTGTAGGTGAGAAAAATAATTAATTAATGGAAAGATACCAGTCAGTAATTTTTCCTATGTATAAGACTGATTTCAGAGCTGTCAGAAAAATATATATAGAAAGACCAGTTTATGATTTTCTAACCATCACAATGGGTCTGGTTATAACTGTGGTATTCATAACCAAATGTCTCCAGTTTAAGTGAATTCTGAGTTAATCATAAGCATAAATCTTGAGTTTCCACAGTTTCAAGACTTTATGAGCTACGGTGTTTTGTTACTTTGTTTTCAGACAGGGTCTTATTAGATAGTTCAGGTCTTCCTTGAACTCACTATGTAGCCCAGGCTGGCCTCTAACTCAAGATCTTTTTGCCTCAGCCTCTCAAGTGCTAGGATTACAAATGTGTATCACCACACCTGCCAAGCTAAGGTTTTAAATAATCTAATATAGACACAGCCTTGTCTCCATTCTGATTCTTCTTATAGCCATCCCCAGCTGGAGGGAGGCAAGACCCTGCTGTG
Source organism: Dasyprocta punctata (assembly GCA_004363535.1). Taxonomy (NCBI): domain Eukaryota; kingdom Metazoa; phylum Chordata; class Mammalia; order Rodentia; family Dasyproctidae; genus Dasyprocta; species Dasyprocta punctata. Next base: position 23,020 of record RJWM01013677.1, read on the forward strand.
TCCAATAAGCTACAACTAGTCCCTAGGGGCCTCCCATATTCCTATTAATTAGCTCATATTAAGAGACCTTGGGATTCGTACATCCTTCCTTTCTCCTTAATTGCTATAAAGAAGATGAAGTGTTACATTTGACTCTATTCTTTACAAATAATCCTTGAGCCTGGTCATGCACTCCTGATATCATTTGTTCTCAGCTCTGCATGGCTCATTCCCTGCAGAGGGCCTGGAGCAAGGATGCCCACATCATGGAGGGAGCAGAGAATTTGTGTTGCAGGCTACACCCTGGCTTTGAGGTCAGCACAGACCACATGTCACACCTCTCACCTTCAGCCCCAATAGACACCAGTTTCACCCCTTTGCTGGCTATGTAATCCAAAGCCTTGTTGACATTTGCAATCTTGTGGAACCGCATTTTCCCTCTGTCTGGTTTGGGCAGCCTTTCCCCTGCAGGATGAAAAGAGAACAGTGCAGACAGTCACTGCTTGATGTGGAATCAAGAAGGTGAAATTCAGAGTCCTGGGTTTCCTTAAGCAGAAATGTTTTACTTATATGGTTCTGACATGTCCTGGTTTCTCTAAATCACAGGATAGAAGGAACATTAGACTCGAACAGAATCAAGACCAAGTTTATTAGTGAGGGGCCACAGGATTAAGGTTATATACTTTTCAGGTTAACTGCAAGAGTCTGGTTTGACCCAAGAGCCAACTTTCACATGTGTAAAGAGAGAAGTCCGTTACTCTTCCTGGAGCATTTGGAATTGCTGGCTCACTGTTTGAGAAGTCGGGTGCCCTAGTTAAAATTGCAGCAGTGGCTGCCAGGGCTTGTCTTAGACGCCTGGTTATGAAGATATATGGGACAGGGTAGGCTCGCCATCTCCTTCCCAGGCACACTCCTGTAGGGGTGATCCATCCTGTCCAGGCTAAACCAGTCAATTTGAAACTCAGGGCAAATCAAACCCCATAGGGACCTTAATTCATGTGGTCAAGAGTGCTGCTGACATGGACACTGCCCCTGCAGACAGAAGATGATTTCTAGAATGCACATTAGCTGGAGTAACAGTGAACAGGTCAGCAGCAGCGTGGATGGTGATATAAATCTCATTTTTCCTTCTCTTATTTTCTTTTGATGTGGGTAGTATAAGCATTATTTTAATAAGTCCATTTTAAACAGAACTCACTCCTTCTTTAGAAGAGAAAAATAACTTTAAGCAGATTGTTCTTTGAAAAGATTTTCTTTGCCAAGTAATATATGTTCTTGCCCAATGAAGTTCAAAGATAACTTATAATGAAGTCATCTTTAAACAGATGCTGACCTACTGATTATACACTTAAATACAGGACTGGAGTATGTGCACCCACCTGAGATGACTTCCAAAAGCAGCATGAGCTTAAGGCCATTTCTGAAGTCTTCTTCGATGTTCTCAATTTGGGTACCAGCTTTCCGCAGGTGGGAATTACACCAGGCTGTGAAAGTCTGCAAGAAAAACCAGACTCACTGAGCACAGGGCCATCCAAGCACCATTAGACCCCCACCTCGTGGATAACTCTTGACACCTGATACAGTCCAGAGGGTCTAAGAGACAGGAGCTGCCTGCACCTTCTACAGAAAGCAGACTGTGATGGAAAGAACTGCAAACCTGAAAGTAAGATTTTAGTAAAATTTCCTCCTTGGAGACAAAAACTCACAGATTTGCTATTTTAACTTGAGGATATTTTGCCTTCAGCTAAAAAGGCTCCCACATTTACACCTGTACCTCCACCTTCTAAAAAGCTCTTCCTTTGTAGGAAAGAGACTAAATTAGGATGTACTTTATTCCCTACATACAACAAAAATAAACTTGCTTGCAGAATGGATTCATAAATAATGTTAAAGGAATAATCAAATGTCTTTCTTTAAGGCAGAGGTGGGCGATATTGTACAGCAGAAAGGAGAGGCGAGGCAGGACCCATAACCATTAATTATCAATGAACAGTTTATCTTGGATGAACAACAGTTTTAAACTCTTAACTAAACCAATTAAACAAATTTGCAGTATAAGCATTTAAAAAATAACAACAACCACCTCCTACCAGCCTATTCCCAGCCGTGAGCTAGATGGTAGATTTCAAGCAGTACTAGACGCAGCCTTGTCCCTGAAGGGCTCACCATCCAGTCAGGTTACCAATCACTAGGGCAATCTTTAGCAGAAAATGGACCATATTCTAGCGGCATCCAAAGTTATTCTGTTTATTTTTTAAGCTTCTTTTAACTTGGCTCCCACTTGTGCACTATTTCCTGCCAAAACCAGATTAGAAATGCTTCTGGCAGCTGCTAAGAATGCAAACTGTCCCCTTGTATTACAACAGCTGCTGGGCTTGAGGACAAAGTGTCTGGCATGTTAAACTGGGGGTGGGAGGCAGGAGACACACAAGGAAGGTTTATCTTCAAGATGACAAAATCAACCTCTTAGAATATTTAAAATCATTTCCAGCAAGATTAGAGAAACACAGTGTCCATAAAAATGATTTTCCTGGTTACAGAGGATTTTTAAATCTAATAGTTACTCATTTTAAGAATTATGTGTTGGCATTAAATTCAAGAGCCAAAAAGAAAAATACGGGCATTTCTTGGATTTACAATAATAAATTTTATCCTGAGAGCCTAGATGAACAATTGTTTCCCCTAAAACACATCTGAACTTTAGTCAGGTCTAAATGGGAATATTCTAGATCTATATCCAACCAATGTGGTAGTCCTCTGCTACAAATGGCTATTTAAGCTTAAAATTAATTTAAATGAAACTAAATTATTTAGCCCCCGAGCTGCACAAGCCACCCTTTTAGTGCTCAGGGATCAAGTGTGGGATGATGTAGCTGCAGAACATTCCCATTGTCACAGGGTTCTGGACAGCATTACTCAAGATAATGAAGGGTTGGTTTTTGAAGGTAAGATTACTGTAAGACTCTATTATTTCCCTTGATGCACAGAAGCTTTTTAATTCAATATAATCTGATTTATTGATTCTTAGTGTTATTTTTCATGTAATTTGGGTTCTGTTCAGAAAGTTCTTGCCTGTGTCTATATCTTCAAGTTTTACCTATGCTATTTGTCAGAAAAATTAAGTGTTTCTGTTTTAATATCTAGATCTTTAATCTATTTTGATTTTATTTTGGACAGGGTGAGAGATATGGGTCTAGATTCAATCTTCTGGATGTGGATAAGCAATTTTCCCAACACCATTTATGAAAGAGGATATTTTTTCTCCAGCATATACTTTTGATCCGTTTATCAAAGATTAGACAGCTGAATGTGCCTGAGTTGTTTCTGCATCCTCTATTCTGTTCCACTGATCCATGTGCCTATTTTTGTGCCAGTACCATGCTGTTTCTATGGCCATATCTTTGTATTATAACTTGAAATCCAAAACTGTGATGCCTTGTGCTTTCCTCTTATTGCCTTGGGTTGCTTTTACTGCAGAATAGGGAAAATTTTTTGTTAGCTGCTCCTTGAACACAGGACTAATATTCAGAGCAGTGATGACAAGCCCTTTAGAGCTTTCAGAGATACAAACAGCCCATTGCAGCACATGTACTATATGTTTGCCACCACTGGTCTACAACATATAAAGAACTCAAAAAAATTAGACCTCTTAAAATAAAAGACCCAATGGGGAAACTGAAAATGGGGAATTGAAATGAATACATTTCTCTGAAGGAGTACAAATGGCCAGTAATTACCTGAAAAAATGTTCAGCATCTTAAGACTTTAGAGAAATGCAAATCATAACACTGAGAGTCTATCATACTCCAGAAAGAATGAGTAACACCAAATACTAAAAAAAAAAAAAAATGTTGGTGAATGTTACAGCTTATGTCTAGATGTCCCTCCAAGGTCTCATGCAGTCATAGATGGGGCTTTTTCAGAGGTGGCTGGATCTAGAGTGTCTGATGCTGGAATTGATTCATGGTGCAATGTTACACTTAAAGGCACTAGTATTAAGGGTGTGAGTGCTACCCATCCTTAGTCTGATAAGAAAGACACTGTTAAGGTTCCTTGTTGCTTTGTTGCCTTGTGAGCACCATGAATTGTTCTATCTGTGCTGCCCCTCTGCCAAGTCCCCTGGCCTTAGAGCCAGCCTCTACAAATGAAACCTCTATAAACTGTGAGCTAAATACACCTTCCATCCTTTAACTCTGGTGTCGGGTATTTTGTCTCAGCAACAAGAGAAAAGTAACTAAGACAGAATTCGGTACCAGAGAGGTGAGATTGTTGCAGTGACTATACCTAACCATGTGGCTTAGGAGGCTTTGGAGCTGCTTGTGGGAAGAGGAAGAGTTAGGAAAGGTTTAAAGAGTCAGCTGAAAAAGTAGAGTTGGAACACCTCAGGGAGATGAAAGATTCTGGTCAGATCTCAGAAGATTGGAAGATTGATAGAAATTCTGCTGGTAAAGACTAGGTCCGGTTAGAAAGAAAGACCAAATTAGCTGTTGGACTCCAGACAATGTGTGTTATACCTTGGCAGAAAGTTTGTTTACATTTTGCTCACATTCAGAGATTCTGCCTGAGACTGACATTAGGGGTGTGTATTGGGTATGCTATGTCCCCCCAAGTCCTCACATACTTTTGATGGGGCTAAGTCTGGCGTTTGCTTGTGTTCGGTTTGCTGTACCCGCCCAGGGGTGGAGCCAACATACAGTGTAATGGAAGGCGGGTCTTCCTCTTGTTCACTTCCGTGCTTCCGCCTCTCTCTCTCTCACCAGCGCACCTTGCTGCTCGCGGCTGCCATGAAAGGCAGCCCTGCCCCGCCACGCTGCATTGGAGCCAACTTAAGTATGGACTGAAACTCCCGAGAAACTATAAGAATAAACCTTTCCTTCCCTAATTCTGGGTGTCAGGTATTTCGTCTCGGCAACCAGTAAAAAGTAACTAAAACAGGGTGGTAGACTAATTTTGCAGAAGAAATTTCAAGGCAGTCTAATGTTGAGGCCATGACATGGCTGTCAGATCTATACTGGGAATCAAGAGCAAGCAGGCCAAGGGAGTGATTCAAAATAATGTGAGTTTGGCAAGAAAGGAAACTCCAGTAAAGTTGCAGCCTGCAAAGATGGAACAGAGGAGAAACTGGTCACTGAAAAGACTAGCAAGGAAAAGCCAAGTATTTCAGAAGACAACAGAAAAGATGGCCTGAGGACAGCACAAGAGCCAGCAGGACTCCAGTTGCAGTCTCAGAGTTGCAAAGATGAAAGAATTTGCTTTGAAAAGACAACCCCAGAGAACCATGTTCCAGAATGGCAGAAGCCTAGAGAATTTGTTCTTCAGGGTTGAGTTCAGAGTACTCAGGGATCCAAGTACTTGACCCCTATAGCCAAGAGAGATGGAAGCCTTGGCTACTGCTCCAGCTGTCAGCAGACTTTGGCATCATCCATGTGGTGCTGGTTTTAGGTGTATGTAGAATGCAAAAGCTGTGAGGTCAGGAAGATTTCCACCCAGATTTCAGACGAAGGCCTGGGATGCCAGGCAGTGTGCCCCTGAAAGGGCAGTGTGTGAAGCTGTATGAAGCCAAAGGTGCACTGGAGACCCTAGAAGTTTGGAGAAGTTAGGAACATGGATTGTCTGAGGAAAACTGCAAAGGGAGCAAAGCAGGCCCAAGAGGCCATGGGAGCTACCACCACCAGAAATGCCACAGGGGCAGAGCCACTCAAGCCCCCTGGGGTTTATATCTTGCCAAGGATTGCTTTGGATGCTGCACATGGAACTGGGGGACCTAATGTTTGCCCTGCACATGGAACTATGGGACCTAATGTTTGGACTTGCTTTGTTTCCATTCCTTTTTATCCCCCTACTTATACCTTTTGGAATGGTAATTTTTATCTTGTGCCACAGTATGTTTGGGAAGTTTAACTTTTCATTTGTACAAAGGCTCACAGCTGAGTTTGCTTTCAATCACAGAGGAAACTTAAGACTTGGACTTTCAGAGTTGCTAAAGTCCTGAAAGTTTCAGCAACTCTTAAGAGATGGACTAAATGCCTTTCATGTAAAGGAATGTACATGAGTCTTTGAGAGGGGGCCTAGGGGTGGAATGTTATGTTTTAGGTCTAGAAGTCACCCCAAAGCCTCATGCAGTCATAGATGGGGCTTTTTCAGAGGTGGCTGAATCTAGAGTATGTGATGCTGGGACTAAGGGCATATGATTATTGAATCAGTGCACAGATTGGTTTGGCACCACCTGAATCCTGGTAGCCTAGAAAAAATATGAAGGGAGGGAGGATCCAACCAGAAAACAACTAGCCTGCCTTCCTGGTGAGTGGCGCAAGCAGCACGGACTCCAGGAAGAGAAAGATTCGCGCCTCCTGAGAACCTGCCATGTTGGGTCAGGGAGGATCCAACCAGAAGACAACTAGCCTGCCTTCCTGGTGAGCGGTGCGAGCAGTGCAGACTCAAAGAAGAGAAAGATCTGTGTCTCCCATGCACCTACTGGCACGCAGGCTGAGAATCAAGGACCCTCCCCTCCCCCACCCCTGTAAGAAATCTGCTGGTTTGGAGGACCAGCTAAGTTGACAGCAACTAAGGTACATAAAGCAACTAAACGCTTGTATTGGTTGATTTTGCAAGCTTGGGGCAGGCAGTCTGAGCATCTCTTGGGAGGATGACAGTATGCAATGTAGCAAATATGGGGGATTCCCTTCTGTCTTGTCTTTGAGGCCCAATATTGTTCTCACTGTTTTGCTTTATTCTGATTAATTTTGTTTCTTTATGTCTTATTCTGTTTGATTGGTTTTATTGTTTTGTTTTTGGTTTGATTTTTCCATACCTGAAGGAATGGTCAACTATTGTGAAGATAACAAGATATACTATAGTAGCTATTGTTTTCCCAGTACCTTGCTTTGAAGTTCTGTACCAGTTCTCCTGCTTGTTTTGATTGACTTTGTTCTGTTATGTTTTGTTGGATTTTACTATATTTAAAATAAAATTTTAAAAAAATTAAAAAAAAAAGAAAAAGAAAAAATATGAAGGACAGAAAGAAGCTTGTCTTTTTCCTTGCTTGTTGCTTTTTCTGTCTTCTGCTGCCACAAACTGCTTCTCCTCTGCCATACCACCCTGCCTTGGAGCCGACTGATGATGGACTAGAACCTCTAAAAAACTGTGAGCTAAATTGAACTTTCCCCCTTTAACTTTGTGTTGGGTATTTTGTCTCAGCAATGAGAAAAATAAAACATTGAAGTAGCTGGGATAAAAGAACCTTTCTATATTGTTGGTAGGAATGTAAACTACTACAACCATTATAGAAATTACTATGTGGATTCCACAAAAAATTAAAAATAGAAATTCCATTCTACCCAGCTATACCTCCTCTAGGCATCTTCCCAAAAGAGTCAGAGATATTATATTATAGTGATACGCATACACCCATATTTATAGCAGCACAATTCACAATAGCTAAATCTTGGAAATGTCCTATATGTTCATCAACAGATGAACAGATAAAGTAAATGTGGTAAAAAGGATTAAGATATGATATGTAAGCCGGGCGTGGTGGCGCAGGCCTTTAATCCCAGCACTTGGGAGGCTGAGGTAGGAGGAGCGTTGTGAGTTCAAGGCCGGCTTGGGCTACAACGCGAGCGCAAGGCCGGCCTGAGCTACACAGTGCGACCCTGCCTCAAAAAAAAAAACAAAAAAAACAAAAAAAAGATATGATATGTATATGTACAACTCCTGATGATGAATGTAATCATTATGTATTACAAACACATACTAATAAAAATCTTTTAAAAAGAAAAAATAATCCGTTATTTATTTAAATGTCAATTGTATGTATTTAACTTTCTGAATAGATAATGTATTTCCATGGCTCAAAAATCAAGTTGAACAAAGACGTAGAAAGTAAAGACTCTTCCTCTCACCTTTGTTCCCTCACTAGTACCCTTCTCTAGAGGGAACAAAGGGCATTGGTTTTCTATATATTCCTCCAGGCACAGCTACGCATGTAGGAAATCAGAGATGTGTAGCTGTTTTGTTTTGTTTTTGGTCCCTTTAACACAAATCATAGTACACCTTGTTTTATATCTTGCTTGTTTTACAAACTTAAAAAATGTGACCTGGAGATCATTCCCCATCAGCATAGATCACTCCCTTATTTGTGGCTGCCTAATATTCTAGTGGACTGTACGCACCATACTTCGTGTAACAGGTTCCCTATGAATGCCCATTCAGATTGTTTCCAGCTAATTAAGTTCTTCTAGCAAAACCATCCTAGGTCCTTTCTAGCCCCAAAACTACTTCAAAGGGTGATTTCTTTTAACAAATATTGAAACTAATTGTATACAGGACATCTTTGATTTAATGACGAAGTTATAGTCCTGCAACTAGGTCATTAAGTGGTTGTTAAATGAGGAACAGTATATAATATTACAGTATAATATTCAAAAAAAGAAATGGTCAAAGGAAACTCCAACTTGATGACTTTGCTTTTATTTGCATAACTCTCATATGCAATACTGTAATGTATAATAGAACATAAAACTATGACTGTACTGTTGTAGAATCAGCAAAAATATCAGCACTATATAAACAAGGTATACTGTACAGAAAAAGACATTGAACCTCTATAAATAAGATGTGCAGAACTGTACCCTGCAAAAAGAAAATAAATTGTAAGTATAAGCAGCAGGTTGTAAGTCCAAACAGTCATTTAACAAGTAGGTTGTTAAATGAGGAATATCTGTACCTGATGTTATAGGAAAGGTACAATAAAAACAGCAGGTTGAAATTCTTAAAGTAACTAACAGAGACAAAGTATAGTGATTTAAATGTTTACAGAGTTGCTTTTATTTAATTCTACTTTAAAAGGGCAAATACAAGATGTAATCAAAATATAAAATAAATATTTGAACTTTAAAAAATTTATTATAGTAAAAGATACATTGCCATTAATCTCCCTCAATACACTCCCCTCACTTCAAACACATTTATTCCATCATTCTTGCCACTTTCTGAAGCAGTTTTGGAAGTCCTCTTTTGTGAGTATTTCTTATGACTGCCTCAGTGTCCTGAACCAATTCAAAACATTTATGGAAATTTCTACCAAATAAAAACATCACAGTGGGTCTTTATCCAACTTATTCACTAGATCTGGCACCATACTACTTTTGGCTCTTTCCCAAAATCAAAATAACCATGAAAGGTAAATGTTCTGAGTGGATTCAAGACAGCACAACTAAAGATACTAACTAAACAGGACTTCTAGAACTGCTTCAGACAGTGACAAGAATGACAGAGTAAGTCAGTTTAAACTGCGTGTATTCTGGGGGGGGGGCCGCGATTAACAGCAGTACATCTTTTACTGTAATACATTTTAAAAATGAAAACATTTACAAGTATTTTTAGATCACACCTGGTATTGCTGGTGTAAGCCACCACAACTTGTTATCTAATTGTTTAAAAGCCTCATAATAAAAGTATCAGACATACTTCTGGACACAACTCCATGGTCATTCATGAAATTATGAATGTCTCCTGATCCTCGCCATAGAATACTGTGAAAGTCTATTGGATACCACCTTTTTATAGCTATACCTGCAATGAAGGTAATTTACCACAGATGAGTGATTCTGTTGTGCAAATTCAGACACCAAATTTAATCTAAAAGGTCAATTTACTTAGTCAAGTTAAGTCTAATGAAGTTTCCTTGTCTTTAATGAGTTCTCTTAAGAGCCAAGAAGGTGGTAACTAACCAACTTAAACATGCAAAAAAGACCCTTTCCTATGGTAATTGCTTGCAAAGAGGCCAGTGCACCCTGAAAAGGAATTTTAAGCTTTTAGCGGAATGTTTAATTTTCATTCTTTTTACATTTTTAAATGTCATGACTCAGGGAGACTATTGCTATGTATTTCCCATCAATGAGGTTTCTGTGAAAAACCTTTTGATCCAGGATGAGATACAAAAACCACAGCAACTACAGAAACCCACGGGTTACCAGAGGCTTGAGGACTTTCTTACTATGTCAATGGTAACATGCATTTTAAGGACCTTGGAACCTAAAACCTGGAATGCTCAAATGGAAATGCAGGTAGGTCCACATGATTTTGGAGGTGGGCATTGTTCAAATCAGATTACCAAGCCATATGTCCTTGCTGCAGAGAAATGGCACTCCATGAATCAGAAACAGCCCATGGAGGAAAGACACCAGTGTCTCCCCACTCCATAATTAACCCAGAAGCTGCAAGGCACAATGAGATTGTCCAACATCCTCCCTTGCTTCTGAGTGAAACCCTCCTGTATCTCTTTATTCCCCATTCCTATGCACCTAGTGATAAATGCAAATATTCTTAGCATCTCAAAAAAAAAAAAAAACATAAAGATGTTTCAGAGTCACACAAAGGAGACTAGGATGGGAAACCACAAGACCATTTATTGCCAGAAATAAAAGACAAATCCTCTTGGACCTTATCACCCTGCAAAGGGTCTAAGATAAAGCTACAAGGAAAAGCACTGAAGTCGCAGAAAAGAAAGAACTGTAGTGGCTGTTTTCTCACTATATATAAGGGGTAGTCAAAATGTATGGTGAATATTTTAATCTAAAAACTATTTCAGTAAGATACATTGCCTTTAATTCCCTTTAAAATACTCTCCCTCGCTTCAAAAGCATATATCCCATCATTTCTGCCACTTTCTGAACCAGTTCTGGAAGTCTTCTTTCATGAATGTCTACAAATTATGTTAAGAAATGTGGTGAATGCTCCTGCTGAGGGCCATCCAATAGAAAAGCAGACTCATAAAAACATGGCATATCCTCATCCACCTTATTCACCAGATCTGGCACAATGCAATTTCTGGCTCTTCTGCAAAGTCAAAATGACCATGAAAGGTAAATGTTTTGAACTGATTCAGGACATCAAGGCAGCCATGACAACACAATCAAAGACCCTCATGAAAGAGGACCTCCAGAGCTGCTTCAGAAAATGGCAAGAACGATGGAGTAAGTGTGCCTGAAGCAAGGAGGTACATTCTACAGGGGGTGAATGGCTATGTGTTTTTTTACTATCACAAATTTTTCAGATTTAGTCCCTGTAGTTTTGGTTCACACCTCATATGTTCTTTAGACAACTGGAGCACATGTTAGGATCTCTTTCCTAAACATGAGGAATCACAACCCCTGAGTCACTGACCTGAATGGGTGGTCTGTGGCATGGGCTGTTCTCCGCTGCCTGTGTGGCCTTTCTTGGATGCAAATGGACATCCTCCAAACACAAGGGGCAAAAGAGGGGGCCTGAGGTGAAGGCCAAGCTCCAAGACTCACAGTACTCTGCTTTCATTCTGTAACACTGAAGGAGACTCAAACTATCAATAGTCTCTGCCTCTTCTACATTTCTGACCATGACCTAGAGGCCCAGAAAATTCTCTGCAATCACTGAAACATGTAATTGAGAAAAACATCAGTTGAAGGAGCTTCCCAGGATTATCTGTTAGCAAGAACTGCTAGCCCCATCCAGTGGCAGGAAAGGTCATTCCATCATTCATGGAGGCCTTGTGAGCAAAGTCCTCAGTCCATAAGGACTACAAAATTACTTTCTCCCAGTGAAATTATACTGCAAGACAACCAACACACATCCTCAATGGCAAAAGGTACTTATGTCCTTACTGAGTAGGTGAGGTCAACTTGTGTTGTTCAGTTGCTATCCATTTGAACTTGGTTTCTTTTTGGGTCAGTTAAGCCTTTTGGCATCCCACTTGTTCCATGGGGTAAAGGTAGCAAAAATTTGTTTAATCCAAATTGAGTTATATCTGTGATTATGTATATCATTCCTCTTTGACCACACATGTGCACAATCCTACCTTGGAAGGAGGGGTTTGTGGGGACACAGTTGGACAAAAAGATCAATTATGAGTTTGACATACTTCTCTCAAAGAGTCTGGTTCATCTTTAAGTTACTTCTTTTGGTTAATAAGGTTCTAAGCCTAGACCAGCTCTGATAACTATCTGTTCAATCTTTTCCCTTCCATGTTCTCCAAACAAAAAATCTGGCAACATATTTATAAATTTCCCTCATCATTCTTTAACTTGCCTTTTCTTTAATAACAATTACATTTTCTGAAATGAAAATTCATCAGGGTTTTTCCAAATGAAGTGATCTGGGGGTCTGCACCATGATAGTCAGAGAAAGATAGCCTGAATAACTCTTCGTACCTAAACCCACCAATTATATTTGTCTTCCAGGTCAAAATGGCCTGGGGCACTGTCAACATGTTCTATGATTTTGAAATTGCATATTATTTACTTTCCTCAAGGAAACAAGAAGTCCATTCTGTGGGTTCTAAGCTTGTCCTGACACTTGCCCCAGCCTGTATCCTGTGAGGTGGGACTACAAATCCCCAGGAAGAAAAGGGAAGATGCCTGTTTCAGCCTACAGTCATGGCTCAAAACTCAGATTCTATTTCTGACTCTGACACCATGCAATTATTTGCCCTTCATGTGCTGATGCTTTCCCAGTTATAGCAAACAGACATGCATTACCATGATCAGTATTATGAAAGAGTTCAAAAGGTTTCTCAGAGGAGAAAAAACACAGATATGGGCTGGCCAGTGCTACCTAGCAGTATGGCTCTGAACACCTCTTACACGACACTACCAAAAACCTCAATTCTGTTAAAATAATTCTCTTAAAAAAAAGAGAGAGAGAAAAACAAAGAGAAAAAGCTCCATTTTCTATTTGTAATGATGAGTCTAATAGTGTCTTCTTTTCTACTTCACAAATTCTCAATTTGCCAAGATCACTTCTAATTGCTTTCCTGGTTCTTTATAAATGCTGCAAAAGTAAGGGGGCTCTAGAAAGTTGCATGTATATTTAGAATCTTCAAGGAAAGTGGGGAAGGGAGATTGGAGCTGCTCCTCTGAAGCAGGGAAGCTTGTTGTAGCCTTAGTTGACTTAAGGAAATTTGCTCCCCCAAGGACCCTAAGCCTTTCAGAAGGTCTAAACTCCTGCCATCAATGCAGCTGGCAAAAGCAGAACTGCTTGGTTCATTACAAAGCTTCACATCTCTCAGTCAGAAAATCCCTTATGATACATACACATCACAGGACAATGGCATGGGTGATTCTCACAAAAGCAGCAGCACTCCCCGCCACTCAACCATGTCGTCCTCCAGACCCACATCAGAAATCAACGGTGTGGCCTTAAAGTTAAATATTCAAACAGCTACCTTGAAAACATCTTTAAAAAAAAGTGTTAGTTCACAATAATCTTGGAAATGGCCTATGTGTCCATAAACTGATGAGTGGATAAAGAAAACATGGTATTTATGCACAATGCAGTACTAGTCTGTCATAAAGATAAATTTGAGTCATCTGTAGAAAAACTGATGTCCCACAATGCTAAGCAAAGTAAATCAGACAAAAAAGGTTAAATACCATATGGTTTCTCTTACATGAGAAACCCAGTATAAGTAATTTGATGAGTAAACTAAAAGATAGATCACAGGAAAATAATCTTTTGGAGATGGGAAGCGGATCTAGGGATGGAGGGAGAGGGGAAGGAAGGGAGAAGAAGAAACAAAAAGTATTAAGATATAATGGTACATATACTAACTCCCTATGATGAATGTATGTATTCATTATGTATTGCAAACATGTATTAAAATTAAGTAATACAAATGCAAAAGGAAAGTGTCTCTGCTGGCTGTTACATGAACATCCAGGAAGTCTCTGGATCACAGAGGTGAAGAACCACCTCCCATAATGAAGACTGAATAAACATCTAGCTAAAAATAATTTCAACCCTTCAAAGTTGTCAAGTGCTCAGAGACACCTTTAAACTATTCACACAAATTTTAAAATTTAATCAAAGCAAAGAGAATACAATCTTAATTCCTAAAGATCTTACATGTGCTACATACAATCAATTACTGGGATGTCCATTTGGGACCCTGATGTTCTCATAACTTATATAACTAGGCATCTGACTAGATAGTGGGCAGCCCTTTTGTTCTCTGCCCACAAATCTCTGCTTAGTCTCAAAGATTCTGTTAGTTAACATAGTACACAACAGCTCAGATAAGAATCTATGAATACAGCCACTCACAATCTGAAGCCAAGCTCTGTGACCAGCTCAGTGTCTGATGAGGGAAAGTCAGCTCATCTCTGTGTGGTATGTTTCTTTCCATAAAGAATATGCTATTCCAGTTCAACTAGTTTGCAGGGAAGGACAATGAATACTAAGAGTTTGCAAAATATTTTGTAAATATAAACAATGGGTAATGGCTACTCAAACAAACTTAATGTGCTTTGGGCCTTAAACCAGAAGAGTAGGGCTAGATGGCTCAGAAAGATGAAGACAACCTGTAGTCATCAGAGATACTCTGCCTCCAATTACCAAGGATAAACACAGTGTTGCTTAGTACAATTCACAGAGGCTGCTACGCACACAGAAAGGGGATTAAAAAAAGTCTGTGAAGATCCAAGAATCCAGAACACTTCAAAGTCTTCATCTTCTTCACGTGCAGCACATATATTCCCAGCACTGTTCAGAGAATACAGAACATCATTCACACATCTTAATCTTCTCTAGGTAGAACCTATTCAGAATATTAGATTTTGCTAATGGGGAGTAAAAATATTTTGCATGTGTAATTAAAAAATCCTTATTATGGGGGGGACAATTAAAATAATTGGTTACATTTAAATCAAGACTTTTTTGTGAATATAGCAGATACAAAAAGCCTTAAGATTAACTCTTGTAAAAAGTCAAATCTTATTGCATTCCATTAGAAAAAGAAGACCCAGACTTGGTTGCTCAGCCATTTAGATGCCTGCATGCACACATGGTGAACCCACACTGATAAGAGCAATCGCTAATGCTATCTCACCTCTGCACTGCCCAGAGAACCCAGTTCCCAGGCTCAGCTGCACGTACCAAGTTAGAACCTACTGCAACCTCCACTACTTCAAAGTTTAAGCTGAGATGACCTGCCATAAACAAACTGAAATTTCAACAGTAAAACGTACTGCATTTAACTTGAGTTCCAAAGGCAGTGATGAAGACAAATTTAATTAAACAGTAACAAGGCAGGAGAGAAAAAGAGAGGCACTCTTTTTTTCTGTTGATGAACTCCAGCGAACTTTGCCTGCAAGCCGGACTCAGGAATTCTATTCAATGACTAGGTATACATGTACAAAATTATACTGAGGGGCAGGTAAGCCTACAAACACCTCAAGTTTCCGGAGGTATCTTCATAATTACCACTTGAAGATTCTCAGAAATGTTGGTAAAAGTGACACACAGAGAAACATGAACCTTTGAGTTCTGGACAGCACTTGCAACACAGTGGCTTTCAAAAATGATTTCTTGAATAAGATCTTACTAGGAGGGCTTTCTGGGAGAGGTCAAAGAGGGTGGCTAGCAGATTCTTTTTAACCAAAAAAAATGAAAAGACTGAGAAATTAAAAATGTGTATCTGTTCAAATCTAGGTTTAAAAATATTATTATCATGTCAAACTTAACTACAAAATTCTTAAATGTTAAAGACTCTGTAAGTTTCTAAAAAAAAAGAAAAGAGAGACAGAGAGAGACAGAGACAGAGACAAAGGGAAAGGCCTTGCAAAAATAACAGGCAACCTCCCTGGTGAAGGTGCCTAAAAATAGAACACAGCTAATGGATGATCCTTTAATTGGGTAGGTTAAAGATGGCTCTCCCCACACTTGAAAAGGCAGTCTTATCCGGGTCTGGTTTTAATCAGAAATTTTTAACTGTGAACCTTGGGCTTTGGCCGCCAGGCTCATGAGACTGACTTCCATTTAGAACACAGATGCTTCAGACACAGAAAGGTGCTAAGCTCTGAGGTTATGTAGTGGGGTGGGAAATGCTTTTGAGGTTTTTCAACAAAATCAAATTGGGCCCAGACTAATTTCGATTTGAGGAATGACCTCTCTGATATATATAATCTTCCTCCAAACTTCCAGAAAGAGTGGGCCAGATCACCACTCTGAATCTTCAAAGTGGAAATGGCTAATATATGGCTATGTCATATGGGCAAACAGCTGAGTTCCAGTGAGAAACTGGGCCACTGTCAACAGCTTACCTTCCACGCCTCTTACTACTCTTAAATTACAGACAAGCGATAGCAGTGCAAAATCACCTGTTCATAGATGCCCAAGTGAAATCCAGTAAAGGGGTAACCCCTCCTTCCTGCATAGAAAAATCTGCCTCGCTGTCTTCCAGAATTGGATGGCATTAGACATTCTAACAGCAGCAAGGCGGAGGGTACTTGTGCAATTGTAAAAACTGAATGTTGTGTGTGCAATCCTGATCCTCCAGCTAATATCACAATAGCTATTCAAGATATCAGACAACAAATCAATGACAGGTCAGACTCCAAAATTCCCTGAACCTTATCTTAATCCAATTCCCTACAGGCAAAGGTCCTCTTTATGGGAAGCCATTACTAGTTCCTTTTGGTGGAAATCTTTGTTAGCTGTACTCATAAGTATCCTGTTGATTTTATTATTTGGCCCATGCATACTTGTTTCTATAGCTTTGTCTCCTCCAGACTTACAGCTGTATATCTACTCAAGATGAAAATGCCTGGCATCTACTGAGGGCCTTTAAATAGAACCTCTGTAGAATATCTCAGACTGCCAATCAACAACTACAACTCCTTCAGCCTAAAGAAGACAGATCAGTTATCGCCCATTACTTCCTCAGGGCAGTTCAGGATACTTCTTCAGAGAGGTGAATGTTATAAGCAGCTAAGTTAGACAGAATATTATAGGCAGTCAGACAGGGCTAGGCCTTTGATGGACCAGTGCAGAAGACCAGATACCTTGCAACTGTGAGGGAACACTCCCCACTGTGGGCCAGAGCTCAAGACAAAAGATAAAACAAATACACCCATATACTTCCTAAGGATAAACATCAGGGATTGATATCCTAAATAGGTATTGTTAACCTTGCAGAAGCCAGAAGGAGTCACTAATCCAACCCCCTACAGGCAAAGGCCCTATTCTGTATTCATGCCTGCATGCCATGTGACTTGTTTCCCATTTGATACCAATTTAATCAATTTTACCTAAGCGATTACATTCCTAATCTTATTGGTTGATCATAGATCTGTCCCATCTCATGCCCACCTTGTAAGTTCCCATTTTTCCCAACCTTGGATCCACCTCACCTTGTGGTTTTGCTCTATAAAAATCCCTAGAAAAGGCAGGGTCCTCAGCAGCCCACTCAGGACCCCTTCTATCTCTCTCAGACAAAAACTGTCTTTCTCTCAATAAATATATTCTGCCCTTAAAAAAGAAAAAAGAAAAAGAAAAATCTGCCTCAATCAAGACATTCATTTAAATATTCCTGATCTGTGTATGTGACTATCTGTGGGATGGTCTTCTGATGGATTGTAAGGTGTCACTGGTTTTCTGAGTTCAGTATCATGTCTAAAAAGCATTTACCTTTATATTTGCATGAGAGTCATGATTATGCTTTTATTTGAAAATTGTCTTTAATATTTAAGACTCTTTCTTCAAGGATATTAATATTCAAATAAGCTAAAACATTTACTATTCTAATTTAAATCTTACTGATTTTGATGAAAGCAAACAGTAACAGACAAGAATGATATGCGGAATAAACTGAAGTCTGTCACTTGCTGTGTAACTGCAGTGTGCCTCCCTTGTCCTGTGAAACTGACAATAGTCCTAAGTAGAGGCTTACTACATTCCTTTTCCATGACTCTCCATTTAAAACTCAGTATGTGTCCCCGTGTTCCCTCTGAAACTGATCACCATAAATACTATTGGATTTGGGTTGAATTATTTAGCATTCTTCTGTTTCATAAAGATCTTACATTTGTCAAAAAGCTAAAATATTTCTATCATTAATTTCCTCACTGCTCAAG
Organism: Dasyprocta punctata; assembly: GCA_004363535.1. Taxonomy (NCBI): domain Eukaryota; kingdom Metazoa; phylum Chordata; class Mammalia; order Rodentia; family Dasyproctidae; genus Dasyprocta; species Dasyprocta punctata. The sequence goes on from RJWM01013677.1 coordinate 40,884, forward strand.
AAAATTTCTTACACACATTTTATTACCACTTAAAGGAGTCCTTATTACGCATTCTTCTATTTTTTATCTTTCAGTTACAATTACTCATCTCTACCTCTCTCTAATCCTCAAGTTAAGAGTTAAGAAACTTAAGGACATCAAATGCTACTGAGCGATGGATTTCTGATGCTAGTTTGTAATGCAAGATAGCTCTATTTTAATGTCAAGGGATGTTTTAAAATTCTTAAAGCAAAATTTTAATTATTAAAAAAATATGGCATTCTTCATTCTGAAGCAGGTTCACATGGGAGCCTAGTGAAATGGCCCAGTTTAACTATCAAATCCAAAAGAGTGAAGACAAGAAGTATGCAGATTCTCTCCAAACTATTTTAGGGACTGGAAGCATATGTTATACTAATCAAATTAAATATCTTTGAAATCAAATTCTAAGTCACTTATGCACTAAAAGGGCTTAAAAAAAAAAAGCAGTAAGCTCAAAGAAGCACATGATAACTACTGATGCCTGGTCATCTGAGCCTAAAGACACGCTGAGCCAGAAGCCTGACTTAGCCACTAGCTCGGTGTTCTGCAGGGTCACACCTGCCTCCCCCAAGCTGGCACGAAGCATGTGGAGAATTCCTCTGGGGACTTTCAACCATATCAAGGTTCCCCACAAACAGCCCTCTATATGACTGATCTTCAGCTATGTTTCCCAAAATAACCTGTTCCTGTGGAACCTGGGTAGTTATGCACAAGATGTGGCTTCATGACAGGGCACAGCCAACTGTTGCTCTGTTCTAGGCAACAGCACCATGTATTGTACTTTGCTTACCTTCTTTGGGGTGAATTCGAGCTTAAGAAAAGCACACGGATGTTTCCCCACTCAGCCCACTGGCAAATGGGGAAGCAGCTTGTACTACACAGACAGCAAACTATTCTTTAATTCAATTTCACCATACTGTTACTATTTCCAGGGACCCAAATAAATGGCTGCCTACACAGAGGGATAGAAGTACTCATTTAGAAGTAAACAACCCTCTGTAATACACCATATTCTCTGCCTTGTGGTCCCACACCATAGTCAGGTACACTCACAGCTTTCCCTACATATGGGGAGAACCCCAGTGAGCATATGGGGTGAAGACAGGGAAGCTGACTCCCTACCAGAGGCAACCAGGCTGGGATAGCTACCATCAAGAGGATTTCTGCTGCTTGGAAAGTGTTCATGAACACATATAACAGTGTTTTTGTGTCCTGAGCCATTTCGGACAATTGATTACATATTATGGTATAAAATACAAACTTGTATGTTTTTAAACTGTAGCACAGAGCAATCTAGTATGCACTACAGAAAAATTTAACTCTTTTTTCTGAGTTGTGACTTTAAAAAATTTTTTTACCCCTATATTCAACAATGAGCATGCATTCTTTATGCAATCATTAAAAATACATCTTAACAAAGCAACTTGGGTGTAGCTCAGTGGCAGAGGACGTGCCTAGCAAGCATGAAAACCTAGGTTCAATCTCCAGCACCACGAAACAAACAAAAAAAAAAAAAAAAAAAAACTAACACCAAGGGGAAAGTATATAATATTTGTTAGCCTAGATTAATAGCCTGTTTTCCCACTTCCCTAATTATCTGTAATTATGCTGGCTAGCCTTGCTGCATTAATACTCCATACTCCTATATGGAGAGGAGGCACTATTTAAGTTGGACGTAATCCACCAACCTTAGCTTTCCGAAGTTCATTATTCAGGGCTGGGGATTTAGCTCAGCAGCACAAGTGCCTGCCTTGCAAGCATGAGGTCTTGAGTTTGATTCCCAGTTCAAAAAAAAAAAAAAAAAGATAATAAAAGAAATTCATCATTCAATGAAAAGTTACTTTATTATACTTTTTGAAGTTTCACATTAAAATTCCTATTTTGATAACACATTTTAAAATCCTAATGGAGAAGGTACACACTGTTTGAGTTCTAGGCCCACAGAAGAGAAATCCTCAGAGTCCTTCGTATCCAGTTACCTAGATGCCAGTTACAGCAATAGAGCACACTGTCACACACCAGGCATCTCTGACATGGCTTTTCCTGCTTTCCACCCAAGTCCTTAAAGGACACAAGTGGCGATCCCACTTGTGTCTCACCAGGGAAGTAAGGAAACATAAATGCCTCATTAGTCATGATTTTACCACATAACCATTTTACCCCCAGATTTTCTAGTGTCTTAACACAGACTTTTCCCCCCAGTACTAGAAATTAATCTCAGTGCCTCCCATATGCTAGGTAATCAGTCTATGTAGGTTACACCCCTAGCCCTTTTTATTTTTTAATTTTTTATTATGAGTCAGGGTCTCACTAAGTTGCTCAGCTGGTCTCAAACTTGCAATCCTCCTGCCACAGTTTCTTAAATAGCTGGGACTATAAGGCATGTACCATCATACGTGGCCTCATCATTTTGAGAAAAGAGTCAAACTGTTAGAAGCACAAAACTAGAAACCTTTGATAATTGATTCAGATATTTAAATAATGTATAACTATTAAGCTTTTCAGATGCACAAAACAAGTATCTTTAGTGCGTAGTACAAATTAATGTAAACTGTTTGTGGAGTATATATATTTGTAAAACCATACACACAGCATATAAATTACCAGAAGTATAACAGAGACATGCATTTTAAAGGATGACCTGACTCCCTTATTCCTCCAATCACTGAGCTCATCCCACCCCCACAGCTATTTGCAAGGCTTAGTCTTCTAAAAGATTCCTAAATTAAGTGATTCATAAATTACTAGAGTCCTGGTATACATAATTATCAATGTATTAGAAATTTGGCTTCAGGACTGGGGAGATAGCTCAGCAGCACAGTGCCTGCCTGGCAACCATAAAGTCCCGAATTTGATTCCCAGTACCAAAAAAAAGAAAAGAAAAGAAAAGAAATTTGACTTCATCAATGTTTACAATCTTTCAAGTTCAGAAATAGGCCAGTACTTTGAGAAAAGCATCTCTATCGCTTGTGTAAATTAATCAGGTACCAGCATTATTTTGACCTTACTTTTCCATGAGGTGGCCTTGCATACCTCTTCGTGAGGATGACCAACTGGTGTTTAAATTGGGTCACTTCTAAGAGTCAAAGAAGGTGATATTTATAATCCTCTGGGACAACGGCCATAGACCTGAGCAAACCTGGATTTGGGTCACCCAATCCCTGACATTACTCCCTCCTCCATTGTTTTATTTTATGAAGAACAGGGTCATGAGAGGTAAGTGCCTTGTCCAAGGTCACAGGCTACTGTGCTGTATCTCAGGCAACTTTTTACCTTTTAAGGTTAAAAGGAACCATGGAAGGAAAAAAGTAACCCCAGAACTACTGTGGGAAGGTAAATGATCATCTCTTTTTCTGGGGCTACCCTGGAAACGTACATATCTAACAGGCTGGAGGACTGCTCTGTGTGTCCATAAAACCCCCAGAAGCTGTTCTGGCAAGATGTCCCCCTATCACTTATTTAGGTTGTATTTGACTACTTTTGATCAGTTTTTATAGTTTTTAGGATACAGATAATGAATGTATTTGGTAGATTTATACAGTAATGTTACCTCAAGCTTTTTTGTGATGTTGTAACTTGTGCCTTTACAATTTTACTTTTGAATTGTTCATTGCTTGTATACAGGCCAATAGTAGATTTCAGTATATGGCTTTGTGACCTTGTACTATGACCTTCCTAAACCTACTGGTCTGTTCTATTGATGTTTTTGTAGATTCTTTGTAAATTAAAAAAAAAAAAGATGACCCCCCTAAAAATAACCCTTCCTGAAGAACTCTTTCTGGTTGTTCTCAAGGGAGATGGAGGAAATAAAGACACAGAAATACAAATTCAGCATCTTCAGACATTATTCTCAACTTCTGCCTCAAATTCATGCTTGCTGCTTAAAGGAGGTACAGCAGTGACCAAGGCACTATAAGAGGACCAGACCGCAGGCTTTACAGAGGATAGGGGTCAGTTTGCAGGATCAGCTCACAGCAGGAGGGAACTACTCCCTGTACTCATGTGCATCCTTACAGTACTCAGGCTCAGGGCACCTGTCAGCTAACTCCCATCTACAGGATACTAAGACTTGGCTTCTGCCCAAGTACAGCTCCACCCTCTTCTCCTACTGAGGCTGAAATGAATCCATATTAGACAATCAGCTTATTATCTCAAAAAGGTCACCTTTAAAATACAAGGTATGATCAAAAATTGTTTAAATTTTTAAAAAATTATTATAGTAAAAGAAACACTGCCACTAATCCTCTCAGAATACTTTCCCTCACTTCAACACACTTATCCTACTGTAGTTTCCACTTTCTGAAGCAGTTCTAGAAGTTCTCATTCATGTCTTTACTTACACTGTTGCAGTTACTGCAATATATTGAATCCACTCAAAACATTTACTTTTCATGGTCATTTTGACTTTGAGGAAAAGCCAGAACTCACACAGAGGCAGGACTGATGCCTAAGGTGGATAAGAGCACAGTGTGGTGTTTTTACAAGCCCGCCCTTCTGTTAGATGGCTCTTGGTAGCAGGATTCACTGTCTTTAATTGTAAAGATACTCTCAAAGCAGAACTTCCAAACTTGCTCTCAGAAAGTGGCATGAAAGATGGGATAAGTGTGTTCAAAGTGAGGGACGTATTTTGAAAGTGATTAATACCAATGTGTCTTTTATTATAATAAATTTTTAAAATTAAAATATTCACTGTATTTTTCAATCACATTTTGGTGATCTCTGAAAGGCAGGTCGTGGTAATCTGTATCCTCTTAAGAATAAAATATAATGTCAAGGGCATCAGCAATTATTTAGAAAATCTGGGGACTGGGGATGGTGTGTGATAAACTGAAGAACAGGGCCAGGGCCCAGAATGGATAGTAGGATATATGGGACTTGGGGAAGAGAAAGACTGTGAGACAGGGAAAAGTTACTAGTATGCTAGTATCCAATGCCTAGTTCCCTGGAGGCATGTCTAATCCGTGTCTGCATGTTGGACATGCCTGGCTTGCATGGGCCACACTCAGTGAGGAGGAATTGTATTGGCCTGTATGTAAAATAAATAATACAGTTAATGTACATAAGTAACAAAACTTCCTTTTAAAGTATTTTTTTATTATAACACAAGCATGTCCAACCTGTGAAGCATAGAATGTACATTTATTAATCATAAAAACTCCTTTCCCTTTTAGAATAGAACTTCTCTTCATAAAACTTGGCTTTACCTCTGCCATTTGGTTTCTGAGAGGTTTCTTATATTCTCTTTGCTTTTGTATATGTTTGAAAATTTCCATGAGAAGTTAAATAAAAGCAAAATAAGGGCTATTTAAATATAAAATGAGTCCTTTTTTCTTTTGTGCTACTAGGGATTGAGCCCTGGGACTTCACCCTGAGCCACATCTAGCCCTTTTTATTTTTTATTTTGAGACAGGTCTAAGTTGCCTAGGCTAGAATAGAACTTGTGATCCTCCTGATTCAGCCTCCTAGAATACTGGTGTTACAGGCATTGTGCCCCTATGCTCAGCAAGGTTTTGATACTTTCACTTCTCAACATGTTAGGCCAAATCGGATTGCAGAGTTTCTGCAGACAGTTGAGGGCACAACTCTAACATGCAGTCTTGCCTCTAAAAGGCTCATTTTCTAATTCCTGGGTTGGCGGGGAGCAATTCAGACAGAAGGCCATCTGACCTTTGATTTCTGGTGGGACCAAGTCAGACACACCAGAAGTTGATTTCTCAGATGTTCCCTCCATGGTGTGTTCTCCAAACTCTGTCTGAGAGGCTGGACAGCTTTTCTTGTGGTCTGCACCTTCCTCCTACTTGGTGTTTCTGTTGTCAAAGCAGCACGAGAGCTCTGCTTGGAGAAACCCTTTGCATAACAACATAGTCCATGTTTTAAAATCGGAGTTCTTTATTCTCATAAGATGATCCCAGGTTCTCAGCTTACAAACTAAAAATTCAGAGACACAAAGATCCTTCCACAAGGGCAAGAGTTTTCAGATAAGTGAAAAACTGGAAAAACTGAATGCCAGGCATCTGCTCTAGGTCACTAGGAAAAAAGCAGCAAAAATGGAAAACTGTAGTGGTTAAAAGCCTGGCCCTTAGAGTAAAACAGCCTCCCCTGGATCTGAAATGCAATTCTTCCATTTACAGACTCAAAGTAGGGAATAAAATCAGTAGCACCTCCATTATGCTATAAACTTTCAATTGCGAGACAGAACCATGTCTTTGTAATTTAGACAAAATTTTGTGTGCATTTTCCAGCTACTACTTCCCTACACTCAGTCACCAGTGGGCAAATTACTTAATGTCCCTAGATAAAAAAAAATAATGTTCATCATTCACAATTATTGTGAAGATCAAACAATCATAAATGTGGTTAAAATAGTGCCTGGAAATTCTCAATAACATTTACTTCTCTGCTTTATACAGTGACACTATGGGTGATATGTCAATCCCCCCACCCAGCCACACACATGTACCTTTTAAAAACCCACTTCATCCATGAAAATATCACTTCTTTGTCTGGTTGCAGTATTTTTGATATTGGTGTTATACTGAGGGGGAGAGTCTGCAACAGAACAATCAGCCACCTCTTATTTTATACAACTGCAACTATAGGATAGAAAAATTAACCTATAAAATGTTAAACACAGAGTTTGCATTGTCCCAACTCACCTCTCTCCCTAAAGACTCCCGTCTCCCCTCAAAAAATGTGTTTCCAAATTTAAAAATTTTAATCTGTAGGGATGAATCTCTAAACTGATATAATTCTGAATATGTCTCTTACCACTTTCGTGACTAGTATTCTCCATTACCCAAAGTATTCTGTATAACCCAGAGGGGCTAGAGTATGGAGCCCAGCCTTGAACTCATGGCAATCCTCCTACCTCAGTCTCCTAAGCACTGGAATTACAGGCATCCATCGCCATACCTGGCCAAAGTAATTACATATTTAAAAATCTTAAAACAGCTTCATGAGGAAAAAAATTTTATTATCTTACTTTTATAAATGATAAAACAGAAGAAGAAAGATTTATCTTGGAGTTGTATTCTACAGTTGGTGTGTTAAGACGAAACAAACTGCTTTCAGTAATCCTTATAAGTTTTCAATAAAGTCTTCCTCAAAAAAAGTCAATCACTGGCCATTCCAAGTCAGAAGGATTTTATGTCACAGACTTGAGCACACCACCATAACTAATTCCTCATAGATTCTCACTTCCTTTGAAAGTATAAATTGTCTGAGGAGCTAAGAGATATCCCATTCCACAGTGCCAAGGTCTGGGTTTCTATTCCAGCAACTAAACCCAACCCAAATGCCACATTCAGGCTGACTGGCAAAATTCCAATAAAATACCAAGGTGAGATTTCTCCAGAAAGAAAATCAGAGACATCTTGACAATTCAAGTGGTTCCAAGTGTCTAATACATGCATGTTTTCATCCAGAGAAGCCAGGCTTCCACATTCAGTTAATGTCACTGCTTCCTCCAGAGTCCTCTATTCTTAGCTCACTCTGTACAATCCTGGTAAATCCTCTTCCAGTTCCCTCTCCCACAGTCTCAAACTCCGTCTATATGAGGGCATCTCCTGCACCTAATCTATAGTTTTCCCCTGTCTCCTGGGTACCCTCATTAGAAAACAAGCCCTTGATCAAAAATACTTTTTTTTTTTAAATCTCCACAAATCCTAACACTCTCTCCTGAAATGAATACCAAAGGCATTAGTGATAAGCAAGAAATACTGGCTATTTTGTAGTATTGGCCAAGGATCTGAAATATAACAGGTCAATAGTGATAAAGTGGTTTCATTGGGTGGAACCATAATAAATTGCAATTTGAGGAAGTCAAAATAGCTCTGAGAATTTCATATAGTTCTACCCAATACGTGTGAAATATTTCCAAATCCTAATAAAGAGCAATGAGATTCCCTACCTTCTGAATAGTATTTTCACATCTTGTTTGACTATAATGAAGTAACTTAAAGACTCCTGATAACTCCCAAAAAACAGGATTTCTTGATTTACCTTTACAATGTCAATTATAACGTATCTGTGCAAAACTCAGTTGTGTAGCTTCATATTAAACACAGCTTTCCATTTGCCCAAAACAATCCATATTCACTTATTTGTCCATTTTGTCACTAAAAACATGAGCATCCTTTCCAAGCTAGCATGACTGTTAGCAAAAAAGTTGTAATGGACACTAAGAAGATTCTATTTTCAATGTAGAGTAATTTGTAGAAACAATGACTAACACATTAACCCTCTGGGAAACCAAACGAAAGACAAATCACAGGGATGCTAACTTTGGAGTCTAAGATATGGTAGGTAGCAATACTGCACATACCAATTCTTTCCCAGTCTTATAACTCATACCTAGTCTCTATTTTTCCAGTTCCATGACTGTGAAGCATACCACATCTTCAAAATGTTTTCCATATTTTACACACAAAAGCACATTATATTTATATTTATCTCAATCATAAATGAATTTGAAATTTTCTTTAAGTGGGTGAAAAGTTCCAATCTGGAAAAAGCAGTCATTTCAATTCAAATTTAGGTTACCAGAACTTTTTGAATAAATACAGTGACACATTTTATAATTTAAAATAAATCTGCATGTTATTTTCTCAATTCCAAAAATTTTAAATCCCAGGGTTTTTTTTTTTTTGTTTCGTTTTTTGCTTTTTAATGAGCAGCTTGTCTCTGAAAGCTCAGTCTTAGAACAAGAATTAAATCAGAGAACCCCATTATCTTAGACTTAAGAAAATAAGAAAACATTTTTAAAAGCATTATACAGCACGAGTTGAAGTTAAGACATTTATAGCACAAGACATTATAAAAACTGTTATAATTGTTAAAATTAAAATTTTAAATTAAGAAATTAATCATACTAAATTTTTTCCAAAAGATGATTCATAATTTCTTCATTAAATCAATGTGAGTACACATTCCGCAGCCAGGTGAGGGGCACTGGGCCTGCAGAGAAGAGCGAAAGTTCACAGTCCTGACAAGGAAACAGAGTGCCATATGACCTAGAAGGCAGTGGAGGGAGCATCGAAGGAAGAATACCCCAGGGACATGGGCTGTGTATGAGGTAAAGGGGCAGGTAAAACACAGAGACAGGCATCATCAGGATAGGATCCTAAAGAACCTTTGGGGGAATAGACAGTGGGACTGGGGCCAGCACAGGCCTCACCTCATAAGCAGTACAGGAGATCAGAACTTTCTCCGGAAAGCAATGAAGAACCAAAGACACACTGCATAGGAAAACACGAAAGTCAGGCTTGTGTCTTTTATTTTTGTGACACTGGGGATTAAGCCCAGGACATTCACACTGAGCTACATCCCCAGCTTTTTATTATTTTAAATTTTGAGACAGAGTTCTCACTAAATTGCTAAGATGCCCAGGCTAGGCTCAAACTTGCAATCCTCCTGTCTCAGTCTCAGTGTTGGGATTACAGGCATGTATCATAACACTCATAGAGTCTTGCTTCTTTTCAAGATCGTTTTTGCAAGCCTCATGAAGCAAAGGCTGTAGAAAAGCATGATCCCTGCAAAGGTGACAAAAGAAGTGGCCACCACCTGACATAGGTAGGCCCCAAGATGCCTGACATCTTTACAACATGCAACAAGAGAAAGAGGCAGGGCCAGAGGACTTCAAGAGGCCCATTCCATGGGGAGCAACAGGCCAGGGTGTGGGTTAGAGGGAGGTGTCCAGGGTAACACAGATTTCCAACGTGGCCCCTGGCAAGATGTTTCATCCTTGACAGGAAGCCAGCAGGAGGGGCACTACAGAATCCTCTCTGCTTCTTCTCTATCAGCCTCAATGAGCTGGGCACCACCTCTTCTGCATCTGAGACTAGGCTGGGTTAACCAGCTGCCTAGAGTGACATCAACTCAATTCTCTCCACTGGCCCTCAAAGGACCATACTCAATGACTGGCAAATGAATGAATGGACAACCACGACGTGACCATTTCTGTTTTACTCTTTGACAGGACTGCAGGTAGAAACACCTCCTAGTTTCCAATCTGGAAAACTGTGTGGGGTGTATGTTTGTTAATGTAGGAGCCTGTGTTCATATAAGCATCTGTACAGAAAACTTGCCTCATACTTCTCCAGAAAGACCAAATGCTTGCACGTAAGATTTTTCTTCCTTTGAAATCTGTCTCTCACAGCACTTAGCGAGCTTTCCTCTACTCTTTGCTTTCTGTTCTTTCTGGAAGAATCAGTCCTGTTCCCAGGGAAACAGCGGCAGAGTTCTGACTGTCCTCCGACAGTACCAACTCTTCTGCGAATCCCCGCGTCCCCGCCCACTCCAGCCTGTGCCTTTCTGTAGGTGTCTCCCAGCTGCAGCAGGGACTGCGGTGCTTTCTGACAGCTTTCAGAGGCTGCGTTAATTAAGGTTCCCAGCTAAGAGTTATATTCGTCCTCCCACACTCATGGAATGTTATTTGGGGCTCACAATTCTTTCTTGGTGAATCTGACTGAAAAGACAAGGCAGACCCCAGAACAGATACATAATGGGGTGCCCAAGACAAGTTGCAAAGACAAAGAGTGATTTTTTCATCTCTGACTCCTGTGCCTGGGATTCTCACAGCAAACTAAGTGTACATGTAGAAGTAGGGTCTCTAGGTAGGTGTAGAGGTTTCCTAAGGCTCATAAAGATTCAACCTTTATCTCTTCTTTTATTCTCCATCTCATAAGAATGTTCTTTGCCCATGAAAGACCACTCAAAATGCTAGTCCTCCCACTGTAGACACAGGACTGGCCACCTCAGCAGACCACTCATTTCCCTCCACACGATGATGATCCATCCTGTAAATACTCATCTTCCCAGACAGATACACTCTTCCTGTGGCTACATGGATGTTCCTCATTAGTTTGTCAGCTATATGTGAACACCTCTGTCTTGCATTTTAGGCCCAGGAGCCCTAATGGGGAGGATCGCATTCATTTGATTGGATTTGTGCAATGGCCTATCAAGGAACTACATGCAATTATTTTGTTTCTTTGTTTGTTTTTTGAGACAGGGTCTCACTATGTAGTTCAGACTGTCCTTGAACTCACTATGTAGACCATGTTGACCTGAACTCACAGCAATCCTCCTGCCTCAGTCCACCAAATGCTTGGATTACAGGCAAGCACCACCACACCCAGTTTACCTGTGGTTATTTGATACATTTTTTTTTGATACTTGGGATCGAACTCACCACCTCACATTTATCAGGGAGACACTGTGCCACTGAGCTATATCCCCAGCCCTGATACTTTCTATAAACCCACCAGATCACTCTCTTATGGATGCCTTCCTCACTGTTGTATCTATTAGCCCCTGTGTCCGAATCCCCACTACTTTGCCCACGTGGTCCCATAGTGGGTTTCCTCCTGAATCTCCCAGCCCCAGGCCATTCCTGCTCAGGTGGGTCCTGAAGCAGGGAGCCACTGCAGGAACGGGCTCTTTCTAGTTCAAAGGCCTCTGAAGGCCTGCACTGCTGGAAAATGATATCCCCAATCACACTGGCACCCCAGGCCTGTGGTAAGCTGGCCCTGTCCTCTCTCCAACATTCTCTGTAAATCTGACTGCATCTTCAGCTTTATCACAGTTTCTCTGCTCTTCACAATTCCTCAAACACATCCTGAGCCCACAACAACCCTGAAACATGGAGCCAGGCTTCCAGGGACCCAAGCACTGGTGTGACAGCCTTGATTACTCTCTCAGCACCCTCGCCTCTGAGCTTGCTTCCCCACCTCTTTATCAGAGGGTGAAAATATTCAAGCAAGGCTACCTTGATAGTGTGAAAGCAGTGGGTAAAAGTGCATTATATTCCACTGATCTCTCTTCCCTTCCTCTCCCCCACAAAAGCACACAACAGGTTTTTCACACCATTTCTCTTGCCAAGAAGGCTGTATCTCTCCCCTCTCCACTCAGCCAGTAGCTTATTATTT
>RJWM01013678.1:0-52657 GCA_004363535.1 Dasyprocta punctata
TATTTAATTATATCAAAAGTAAACTTTATAGCAAATGGCAAGCAGTAGTGATTTTCACAAAAGCATAATAATTTTGTTCTTTTTAAAGATTGTACATTGACAGAAAGGCATGTAAAATGATTATCTTTTATTGGCTTAAACCTTCAAAGTTAAGGAATAAAAACTTATGGCCAGACTTGATATAAATATTTGGAAGAGTGAGATGAAGTGAAGAAATCCTCTAAATCAGGAGCTGTTTGAGGGAGAGCATGACCAGGAGAAAGGACCAGTGACATCTTTTGTTTATTATGGTGCCTGCCATCCAAACATGGACACAGTACACAGCTGTATTTAGAAGCCTGAAGGTCTGGGAAGAGATCTGTTAAGGAGGAATTCATTAGTGTATGGTATGAGAGAGGAGAAGCAGCTCATAATATGGGAGTCAGAAGCAGAGAAGGATGAGAGGAAGCATGGAACCATGGGACCATTCCCCTAGAGACCAGCTCTTCAGACCAGATCCTAATTGCTCAAAGACCTACCTATGAGCACATGAGGTTTCTCTTCCTCTTCTTCTTCCTCTCTCTCTCCTCACTCCTTGGCTCCAATCTCTTTTTCCCTCTTGTTTTCTCAGGATAATGTTGAGTTATTTTCCCAAGTAACTTCTCTCGGTGAACTAGCTAAATAAAGTTCTGGAACAAGGTCTCAAAATGTACAGAACAGAATATTTATGATGTGCTGATTAATCTTACCTGATAGTCACCAGCATTTCTATGACACTTAGAAATCTGTTGATAAAAATCGTACTTCTAGCGTGTGTGATTTTTATTTGTAACCAGATGAAAAGCATTTTGATTTTCTTGTTCTGATAGCATAAAATTTTTTCAAACATGAAAAAAGGATACAAATGTAACCTGTGAAGAGGTAACTGACTTTAGAAAGCAAGTCACTATTGTAAATAGTTTGTCTTTGCTAACAGGTTTTTCTGTTTTAAAAGAAGTCTTTTGACCTAGGCAAAATATAATGTAGGCATTTTACTTTACACGTTTTTTTTTCAATATGTAGGTCCCACTTAAGTAAAGCACATCCAACATTGGTTTATTAAACATCTATTAGTATGAATCCCATTTTTTTTACCATATGACTTAATCTTACATAGTAGAAGGAAACTACAATAAATGTTACTAATTATAAAACCTTTTAATTCAATTTAAATTTTATGTGCTTTTACATTTTAATTATTTTGCACAATTGGGAATTTTTTCAGCACACTTAAATTGAATATTGGAAAATATGTGTGTGAGTATTAAGTAAACGGGTTCCAGAACCAGAAGATCCACACAGCTCTAAATCTTACTGCCATAATTTCATCATGCGTTATTTAGTAAGAAAAATTTAAGCCCAGTGATGAGTTTTAACTGCAGGGAGGTTGTTCCAGTTTTCTGTTCTGAAAAATGAGAATAATAATAGGACCTACTTTATGCCCTATAAGGGAGGAAGAAAGGTAATTTATATAAAGTGCTCAGCACACTTCACGGGACATACTAAGAGTTTAGTAAAGTTATCAAATATGCTATGAAATTTTGGAGGAGGGCCCCTGACAGTCCCCTGTGATATGCTTAAGTATTCACACCTGGCCGATCCCTTGAAGATTTGAAGCTCTATTATGTCCGTAGAGCTCCTGAATTTTGTGTTCCACGCAGTGGGAGGCCGACTTGTGCGGACTTTCCCATTCTGTTTCGGCTCAGTTAGTGGTCCATTTGTGAAACCATAGCAGAAAACCAGAGAGAAAGTTGGGTGAGAGTGGATATGAATTCCCTTGATTCCCTTTCTCTGAGGTCTGTCTCTGTGCATATCAAAGGAAGGTTGCCTTTGCTCTGAACTACAAGGTCGTCACTGTTCTTTCTTTCTGTCTGTCTGTCTGTCTTGTGGGGGCTGAGTCTTCCAGCTCTGCTGAGCTGCTCCTATTCCTGCACTGTCCACTGTGGTTTCCACACACTGTTTACACCTTTAAAACAAATGACTATAGTGACACGCGTTGTTGTTCTAGTTTGAGTGTCTCATCACCTGGTCGCTGAGACCCTGACTTATACTGGGGGATGAACAACTCCTTGCCTGAAGCCAGGCTATTTCCCAAGAGAGCTGCCAGGGACTGGGATTCGACATCTCAATCCATAACGTTTGCAGGGTTTCCTTCCCTTCTCAGATTTATTATCTTCTCTTCTGAATACTAATGCATTGGCTTGCACTAAAGCTATTCACTCTCCCTCTGGTTTAAACTCATTGTGTTACCGAGTTCGAGGTTGCTGGACTCTCCTTCTGGAGGTGGTTTCTAGGTTCTTCCTATCCTGAGCAAAGAATCGATCAAGAAAAGTACAAATGATAGCAAAGCTTTATTGGAGGTAGAAAAGAAACAGGTTCAGTAGAGTGAGTTTGGGCCAAATAAAAGTAGGGAAAAAAATACACTCTATAGTGGGAGGGTGGGTCACCATGGAAGAGGGGACACAGTGGCAAACACCCAGTGTGGACCTTCCCTTTTACATCATCCGTTCTTCAGGCTGACATCAAGCCTAGGTGTGCTATGGAAAACCTGCTCGAATTCTTGCAAGAAGTCCACGAGCAGGGCTTCAAGAACTGTTCTGTGCAAGTGTCTGGAGATTTTGTGATTAACAGATCACATCTACTTTCTCAGCCAGTTTTGTCACACCCTAATCTCCTATCTCAATTGCTTATTTGAGTTTTATTCTATTGCAGTAGGAATAGCCTCTTAATTGTTTTTTTTTTTTTTTTGTGTGTACAATATAGTATGATGTTATACAGCAGGTCACTTGTACGTCTTATTTGAAAGAAACTTTATGCTCTTTGACTCCATATCCCATTTCCCCTCCCCCAGATTTTGACAATTGCCATTCCATTCTCTGTTTCAATGAATTTGAGTATGTAGATACTTCATGAACTGTATTCTTTTGTCCTGGCTTAAAGTTTTAAAAACAAAAGCTCAGAAGGAATGTTAATGTTGAAAATTCCAGTGAGATAATGAATCTCAATCACCTGGCCACTTACTTAGAATGTAAGAAAAACATTATACTTACTAAACATAAGTTTATAACCTAATAAAGTTAAACTAAGCGTCGGTTCAGCCAGTCTTGTTGTTTAACTTTTGAAAACTTTATGATATAGGAAAAAGCGTCTCTCACTATATTAATTTCTTTAAATATAATTTCCTTCATATAAAATTTTTACTGATATATAAGCCATAATTATAATAAAGATTTTACAAGTGATTTACCAGATTTATTTATATACTTGCAAAAATAAAGCTAACTTAACTAAATATGACTGCAATCCTCTCTATAACATATACTTCCAACTTAAAGATGTGATTGTTTTCGATCCTTATTCCTCTTCTACCTTTTCACTTCTGCCTTTCTTCCTGTTACACTAGACAAACATTGGTCTGTATCTAATATGCATATTGAAGTGCCCCCAAGAACTCACTTTTCCTGGGAAAATAAACAAAAAGGGTCCAAGTTCAAAAACAGGATGATTTTCTAATAAGGCCCACAAAAACTTCCTTCACTCTTTGGGTACTCAAATCATTGCTAGTTATTCTCCTTATAGGAAAATAAAGTGTATTAGGGAGAAGAGGACATGAATTTTATGACCAATGATGACATTTCATAACGGGGAATTTTTATAGATAAAATAAACAATTTTTTTCAGATAAAGTTACCTCTTCCATTAGAAAACGCAGACACTTTCACAATTATTTGCAATACCTTTTGTAGGATCAGAGGGGTACTCAAAGTTTGAGGATGCCACAAGAACAGATTCAAGGCAGAATATATAGTGGAGAAAGTGGGTAACTTTTTAAAGTGGTGTAATTATTTGCCTCGGGTTTATGAAGTCCGAGAACCAGGACTGACAATGTGATAAACTGTCATCTCTACCTTAAACTCTCACCCTTGCCTTTCGTTTGCAAATGTGCAAGCCAAGTGGCCTGTTTTTAACACACGGACCATTAACTGCCTTCTTCTATTTGCATAGTAATGATAGCGAACCAATGGTGATTTACTGCTTTGACTTGTGTCATAAATAACAGATCATTTACACTGCTAATTGCTCTCATTTCCATATCAATAATGCATTCTGGGTTGGGTTGGACTTCTGCATTAGAAAATGGAATCAAATGACGAATTGATTCCCTAGTAGAATGGGCAAAACAGGTTTTATTACAAGAGGATGTTATTGAGTAACATAGATAAGTGCAAAAGACATTTTTATACCTTATCATGTAGGTTGAATCAGTGAAAGTGTAGATTTTTCAAAAAACATTTACCTCCTGTGTAAGCCTAAGTGTGTAGCAGTTTTTCATACCTGTCGATGTATGTAAGCAACTATGCAGTTGGCTAGAGTATGCCAGTCCTAGGCCTCTGTTTCAAGTTTGCTTTTGTGGGTAGGCCACTTAGCTTTTAGCTCTATTAAGTGAGCCTACACTACTCTCATAATCTGCAGTAGTTATTTTTAAATACAGGCTTTACTTCCAAAGAGGTGATTGTGTGAAAGTGTGAATAGATAGTTCAAATTCATGGTTACTAGAGGAGAAATGTCAAAGTTCAGTGTATGACTTATACATCATTGGCCTTAAGCACACACACACCCCAACCTTGAGGCTTTTGTAGTAATGATGAATGTGAACCTGTGTGTGTGTATGCATGCAAACACAAAGATACAAAGAGCCAGAGATTTTTTTTCTGAAAGACATTTTAATGAAAATATGGGATTTTATATTTTAGCCTCAGGAAACGACTGTAACGCATTACGCATTTAGAGGAAAATGCACCATGAAAAAAGAATAATTTGAATAAGTGATATCCTTAGTGTTTCTAATAATTATTTTAATATACATTTGGTAATAGAGTGCATCAAGTAACGAAGTAATCAGAAATTGTATTTTAATGTTTATTTCAACTTTCTATAAAGAAATTGTATCATTCATGCTTATACCGAGAGCAATGATAAATAATGTATTTCCAAAGTTGTTAAGAGTCTAGAGTAACTTGTAAAAATCAGATATTGTGTGACTTAATAAGGAGATGGAAAGTCTGATGCAATTTTTGATATCAGAAGACATTTCTGAAAATAAATGGTTCGGTATGTAAAAAGTGATTCAGAAGAAATTTCATGATTATAATTGAACTGAGAGGCTAATAATTCACATGATTAGGTAACTTATCCTGCATGTCAAGCATTTGATTGCTAAAGAATTTATTGGTTAGGGACAAAGAAATAAATACATAAACTTTCCTCATTGCTCAAATTATTGTTTAAAATGATGGCTACTAACCAGCAAGAGAATGCTAGATGAGAAAGAGTGAGGTATAGACATTTATTTGGCAAGTGCTTTACACTGATAGATCAATTTATACACAGTAAAATAATAAAGACACATCTTGTATAATCAAGAAAGGGAGAGAGAGGTAGAGGCTTGGTGAATTTCTAGTAAATGTAAGCTTGTCCTAAGAGATAAAGAATATTTCTTCCCAAATCCATATTACTTCTATAACATAGCAAACATGATCAAACTTCAGTTATGAATGTATTAAAGTATGGATGTATTTAATTTTGAGGAGAACTTTTGATGTCATTGTTTTGAATAACAATTATTAGGTAAGCACACTATTGCTTTATACTGTGATACTTTATAATGTGATACACATATATGTACATATATATGGATGTGTGTATCTGTTATAGTGAGATTTTTTTTAATGTGGATAATTATCAGTCAGGCTAAAGTTTATTAAAAACTAATTTTCCTTGATTTATAAAGATTTAATAAACTAGATCTATGAAGCTAAATTATATTCTTAAACACTGTATTACAACAAATTATTTTATACTATTTTCAAAACAGCTTGCAATATTCTGCTGGCATCTTTCAAAAGTTGTACATAAAAGGTCAGTTAATACCTGTTTTCATCTTTCTGTACATTTTTTCATGAATAATAACTAACATTAGCTATGGCTTATACCATTATTTTTATGTATTTTATCAACTAAAATAAGGATTATAGTCTCTCTCTGTATATATGTATTTATATAGGTATAATAAAACATTTGACAAATTGAGGAATTGTCTTCCTGCTTATTCTTTTGTCTCAATATAAGGACCTTTTTCTTTGATTTTGGACATAAATAAGTGCTTTTGAGTTCATAGAAGTATATTTTAATTTCCCAATTCTTCGTTTTTAGAAACAGCATCTTATCCACAACAAAAATTTCATCCACGAACTCCGCATGGCCTAGATTTTTGCAGTAACTGTAGGTGAAGTGCAGCTACTGTAAGAGGGCCTCTCATTGCTCCAGTAACTTAGTTCTGTGTGGCATGGTTTGAGTATACATGCTGCACGCTGCTTGTCTGTAGAAATAATACGTTGGGAAATAACTTGGCTCTCTTTTTTTAAATGCCCTTGAAAAGTTATTCTTTTATGACCAGGAAAAAATAGATGGGCTTTTATACACATAGATGGATTACCTTGATTTATTTTGGATAAATATGGTGCATTTCATGGGAGATTGGCTTGAAGAATTGCATAGAGTTTCACTTATTCTGTAGGCTCCCCATGGGCAAGGATAGCCTCATTCAACAAATATTTAATGACTAACCAGTCTACAGCCTTGCAAGTAAAACAAAAAGTATCCCTTTGGTTCTAAAAGCTAAGTAGGCACTTGATTATAGGATGGCCTGTTAGTATAAAAGTCTGCATTAGCCCCAAGGAGATACACCAAAATGAATTTCAACATGAATTGTTAAACAGCATCTAATAAACATGAGGGAAAAAATTACTTGCATTAAACCACCATCAACAGTGATTCTGGTTAGATAAGAATTATTGAAAGCTTTCTAGAATTTGCTGTCTTTAAGTTTGATCTTACGTGATTGAACACACAGTTAATTACATAATATAATTTAGACTTTAGTAACATATTTTTGGCAATTTTGGAAAAGTAAATCAAACAGAAGCAACAAAACAAATGTACCAAATCTAGATGATAGGCAGATTTTCCTAAAGCATTGGATCAGTGTTTCAAGTCACATTATTGTTAAGTAAGTGTCTATCCTCACCTATTAAAAGTCTACTTTAACTAAGGGTCTTCTTTGCGTAGTTCATTGCCCTCCTTAAATTTGAGCACACAAATTCTGAGGTAACGAGAGCATAAAATGCACAAACTTTAATTAAAACATTTAAAATATAGATACAGATGCAGTATTATAATTACTTTTAGTTTTCCCCTGTAGCAATGAACATTTAATTATTTTGTAACTGTTTATACTTTTATCCAGAAGCTTTATAGACCAAATACCAGTATATAGGTAAAAACAATGTCCACACATATCATAGTACGTTTCTGCTGGTACTTTCAGTATTAACTGAAATGATCAATGGGTCATTTCCAAACTGAAGATGAATGTAGTTTTATCAGTGGTTATCAGTTCTTAACGTTACTAAATTTCTACACCTGTTCTTCTCCTTTCATCTCAAAGGTGACACCTATCTTTCAGTGATTTGAGATTGTCCCTGTCAGCTTTAGCCACTTTCTTCTCTGACTTTTTTAGAAAGGTAGTAACTAAGTTACAGGGGTTTACTTTGTGCTACCTGTGGTGATTTTAACATGGTTTCAATTCATGTGATAATCTATATGATTTTTTTTTAAATTTAGATAATCTATATGATTATCATTGTGCATTTGCTAACAGTGGTACTGTGTTTTTGTTTTCCCTCTTCAAATACCTAACCTCATGTAATTAAATGTCTTCTATATAATTATGGGCTCAGTTCTGATAATACACATTTACACAGATTATTATCAAGCTTTCATCATTTATCTTATTAGCCACAAATAATTTTAAAACTATCCTATAACAATATTTACTACAGTATTCTGCTTATACTTTGAATCAAAATTTCCTTAGAATTGTTCTACTGTATGGTTTTTAAACAATGTAATGCTATTGAGAGTTTTTAGTAGATAATTCCATTGAAAGGAATGTGAAGTCTGAAGGCATTAGTTTTGACAGTTTTAAGTTGTACATTTAAATGTTTAGCATGGATGCACTAATTTCCGAGATAACATGTTTCCTGACAAAATAAAAGACCAAAGGTTTTCTAAAGGGTCTACTAGTCTTTTGTATCCTATGATAGTAGATCACTGATGAAGCAAAACTTCTTGAGAACTTTCCTTTCTTGGTAAAAGTTTTTGGTTTTACATAGATTACAACTGGGGAAAATAGCTGTTATCATTTAAGCGGCTTAAGAGAAGCTCTTAATTTGTATTTCTGTTCCAGTTGACTTTTGTGAACCAATAGATTTTTTAAATTACCTTAATGCATGAATGCTTATTGTATGCTGATACAGCAAGTATAAGCACAAATGATATCTTAAGCAATTGAGCAATTAGATATTTTGTCACATCTGAAATTTATAAATCTGGGATGAATTTCAGTGTTGCTTTATCTTCGAAGACATCTTTAAATCTCCATGTTTCCAGTTTATGGCACCAAAACATTATTTGCCTTCTCAGAATGGGTCATTTCTTTCTACATGTTTGTGCTTTCTGTGGCTTATGAATACAGACTTTGAATCCATGTTGTATGAATAATACACTTTTAATTCACAATCCCTCAGACTCTTGTGAGAGTACCTCTAAATAAATTTATTTGCTTTATTGACTCTTGCAATCACTTGTGATTAGACTGAGAAGTCTAATTCATTATTATCTAGAGCTCTGAAACTGGGTCAAAATTCCATGTTTTCAAAAGAGAGAGTTGCAAAGAAAGCTGCAACATTTATTATGTCTTCAAATTCTCACTATGATTTGTGGATAGTTGTAACATTCTGTTATCTTCTACTTTGTGATTCTTAAAGTTATTCTTGAAATGCAGTTTTTTTTTTACCTTAGAGTATAAGAAACCAAAAATGATGTAGAAATCCCTGTTCTTAATTTATTACAATATCTCAAAGTGACAACTCCCAAAGAAAGTGGTTTCTTATATACAGTGAATAGAATATCTGTTTACTACTTGACAAACTAGATTCAGAAAACAAGACTTTAATGACATAACAAATAAATGTTGAGGCAACTGAAATTGTGGTATTATTGGCTAAATGTCTGCAAACAATTTACTAGCGTAAAGAGCATTTGGTTGATAACTTGCAGCTGTCATTGTGACTCTAAGAGGTTTTTGAGATGGCACAGTACGGAATACAAACCAATAATTTTGAATTTTATTCCCTGTAAGTAAAACCTCCCCAAAATGTAGGATATCTAGTTAAACAATTGCAGTCTGCCCATAGGGGTTATATAGTTTTTGATAAGTATCGTATTAACATATCAACTCACAGTTTTCACTGCAATTCTTTGCAATCAGTTACCTAATATGTATAAGTCATTTGGTTGGTAAAGTTTTAGATTTTAAAAATATTTCCCTTTATGACTCTGGAGTCAGAACTAAAGACAAATTTAATCAATTGTGTGAACCATCTTTACTTATTTTTAAAATGTTTGGTCTAGGAGTTGAGCCCAGAGTGAAATCTCCAAATCTTTAGGAATCAAGAAGATCTCTAAAACCAGAAAACATTACAATACAATTATTTCTTTAAATTATTTATGTATTATTTTAGCAAATTGACACAGGCACTGTGCCATGTGCTAAGAATAGAGTGTCTCATTTCTTCATAATGCTTATCTGCCTGGAAAAAGAATCATTGAACAAGTAATGATAAATTTGAGGCAAGCCATGAAGGAAGTCTGAGTGTTACCACACCAGGCTCTGTTTCACAACCAAAGAATGATTTATTAGGAAGTCTAGAGAACCACAGAAATATAATGAGAATGTTCCTTTCTGTAGGATGCAGAAGGAAGCTTGTATAGGGGTACGTGCTTAAAATGAACGAGCAAAACCTCTGAAAAGACAAGGGCCTCCATGGCTATGATCCAACCTTTGATTTATTGATTTGGAAAGTTTGAACAGATCTCATTCCTCCACAGTTAAAACAGCATGCATTGATTAGAGGAAGTAACTATAAGACTTCCCCGAGTAAGTCCGACCTTAGTTTTTCAGAAGAATTTAAATTAACGTGTATGGCTTATAGGAAAAATAAAAAGTATAGCCCTAAAATTTCCTTTGCTTTTGGAGGGGCCGTTCTCGAACTGAACTGTGGGCAACATGTGCATGTGCTTCCGAGTTTTCTAAGTGGAAAATGAAATGATGCTATCTTAAATCTGCTTTTTGGAACAGCTTTCAGAAATGCAATAATGTATGAAAAGACATAATTGACATGCTGTGGTGAATGCTGTATGTAACATTTATGAAATTTGATTTAGGCATGAATGCCATAAAATGAAAATGTGTGTCACAGTGATGTATTCATGTATCAAAGGAAAGCAGGAATGTCTAGTATACTCTGCACCTTTTCTGGAAGCTTAGCATATGTTTCGCATTTCATAACATACTCAGTAATATAATTTTTATAACTTTGCATTTAAAATAAATTCATGTTAGTGTAGCACAAGATAGTTAATGCAGTGAGAAAAACTGTGTAAACAAGTAAAAATTATATTTTGAAGTAGAAAACATAATAAAGATTTTCTACCAGAGCTATAATAGTGTCTCAATGTAAGAAGGTTTTAAAAATCTCAGATATAAACAATATTTTAGAACATGTTAACTGTAGAATAGGACTTTTAATTCTAGATATGCACTGGTTAATATATTCAAGTTTTTTAAACATTAAACCAATGAATTATATTTCACTTCTAACATATAGTAAGTCCTCAAAAACTTATGTGAGATATTGGGAAAAGAATAAATCACATTACTACTTTAATGATTTGAATTCTTGAAAATGAAACATAATAGCATTAAAGACAAATCTGTGTATATACATTTATTGTACATGTATATACACAGATATGCATGGTATCAGCATAGGTCGTATGTCCACTAGAGGATGATAAAATATTCAAAGTCAAACCTTTTTAGTTTTTTCTCATGTTAACAATTATTCTAAAAAAAAGTCTATAGTCTGTTGGTACCCAAACACACACACACACACACACCCAGCATTAGATGCCTGATGTGTCCCTGTGTAATGTATTTATCTCCATTACTTTCAAATGCAAGCCAAGTTTTATATTCAACTCTGCTTCCCCTCTGGTATCTAGCACAGTGACTTCACATCATGGCATTTAGAATTACTTGCAGATTGACTGGAAAAAATTCACATTAGCTCTGTACCCAGAACAACAGTAATTTTGAAAATTCTGTTGAACAGCTTTTCTAAGGTAATTTGGGGTAGATACAGAGTGAATTTTGAGTGTATTCATAGCTAAAAGATTAAAAAAGAAGTAAAGCTTTAGTACTCTACACATACAAATTAGTAAATCCTATTTGAGTCAAAGATAGAGTAGAGGCTATCTAACTTCTATTTGTGAAACTATGAAAAATATGTTTCCAGAAAAGTGCAACTTCTTATGCTTCTGTGAAGATTTCTTATTGCACTGATATTCAGAATTTAATATACTTCATTAGAGTAATATGACCCCCTGTACAACTATGTGATGGAGCTAATTAGAGGTTAGAGCACCTCAGAAATACCAATTGTCCAGGTCACTCTTGCCTTGCGTAAAATCCCACTCTTTAATTCACTTGTTGTTATGGTTTTGTGGTGTCACTCATGTCACTTAAGAAAGTAGTTCCAATTATTTATTTTTTTAATTAATAATCTAAGGAGGGAACAATCAATTTTTGTTAGAAACCATGCTTCAAGGTTCTGAATTTAATATTTTCAAAAAGAATATTTAATTTCTCTTATACCTGTAATTTTAATTTTTATTGCTAGTTTCTTTTGTGGTGGTTTTCCTCAAGCTTTAATCAGTAGGCGGTTACATTTCACGTTCTGAAGCTTGTGTTCTGCTGCATGTGAATGAAGGTCGTCCTCTTTCTGGCTTTGTGGAAGGCTCCTTGCTGTGCCCTCCTGTAGCAGGAAGAGGGCGCTCTGGGGGCTGGCTTTCTCCTCTTACAAGGGTATTAATTCCATCATGGAAGCTCTACCCCCATGACCTCCTGGAAACCAAACTACTTCCTAATGCCCCACCTCCTGAAGGGATCACATCCAAAACTAGAGCTTCAATGTCATGAATTTGGAAGAACACCAACGTCTGTTCCATCACAAGTACTAATTTAAAGTCTATCTCATTTCTATGTGATTGAAACACAGAGTTCCTCAGAAAGGATCAATTGTTGTGAGTAATTGTTGATGAAGTAGCTTTATCAGATTTGAAAGATTCAGGAGGGTAAATGAGAACTATTAAAATTCTAATACAGCTTAAGTATGACCACTCAAGTTAAGTGTGATGCTACAGATTGCCAAAATTTGCTTTTTCTCTTTCTGATCACCCCTGAATTCTTGTTAAGGCAGTGTAAAAGTAAGAAATGTAACGAGGTGGACACTGTTGATTTGGTTTCCTTTTAAGAAATTGATAGATGCTGCTATATCTGTCACAGGTACTGATGAGTAACAATTAAAATGCATATTAAATTACAAACATTTCTTTAACATTTAACTTGCAGTACACAACATAAAAAGTGAACTTTCAAATTAGACTGATAGTGTGTAAATCAAAAGAGGAAGAAAATAAAATCCATTTCTTACTCTGTCTCCAACGATGTTTTGAGAATTTTTTTTTGAAATATAACCCTCCTCCCCTCTTTTTAGACAGTGTTTGCTTTCTAAGGTGCATATTCCCTGTAGGGAAACACTTTATGATGCTATCATCAGAGTTGGGATGAAAGGAAATAGACATCATCTTCATTTGCCAAATAAAATTAAAAATGATGAATATTAAGAATTTAAATATGGTGATGTTATCTTGTGGATTAGTTGAGCTTTGAAACTCTAGGGGAGGGGGAACTGCCCCTGAGCAAAATGTAAATTAGTCATTGTTCCTGAAGTGTGCCGGTGGTGGCTTTCACTGGGGAGTGGTTTCCTTGCCCAGTTTCTGTAGTCACCCCAGGCCACACATATATTTCAGCAGCATACTGCAGTGCTAATTATGATGTAAGAGGGGAGCTCGGGTATCTCATGAAGTTCATGTGTGTGAGTTAAATTAATCTTGTCGTGGTTTAAAAGGCTTTATTCATATTTTATGTGAATGTATTATGTGCATCTTAATGATTTAAGAACATGACACTTGGAGGCCCAAGAGTTTTAATTCAGATATTATAGATCTTCATTTTCTTTTTGAATATAGGAGGAAAGGTCTTGAAAACGAACATTTCTAAACCCCTTTCCTGAGGAAGGGTTGCATTTTCACAGGGCTCCAGTGGGTGTGTGCCAAACCTCTCTAGCAAGGGAGTGAAAGGATGTCGCCAACAGAACACGATTGTGCATTTCTGTCAAAGGCAGGAAACTGGAGAGCTTGATGTGTGTCTTAATCCCCCTACCTCTTGTCCTGCTGCCGTGTTTTCAACAGCCTGTTCATTTTGATGTGGCAGATAAATAGGTATGGGTGGGCCCAGTGGGAGGGGAAGTTTTCATTGACTGAGTTGGCAAGGAAAGATGCTTTAGTAACAACTCCCCGCCATCTCTTTTGTAATCCTGTTAGCAACACAAATGTGAGTCAGTAGCAAGTTTTGGTGATGGTCCCTTGCGAGACTGGCTTCAGGGTTCTGTAATCCGTGTGGTTACACACAAGCGTCTACTTCCAAAGACTCCACGCTTTGTTGTTGTCATCGTCTTGTATTTTTAAATCTTGAATAAAGATGCCATATTTTTCAGTTTGCACCAGACTATCAATTTTGTAGCTTTTTTTAGTCTCACAAATGATATAAAAACTTGAATAGAAAATGAGAGCTCTCATATTGTCTCATGTTTCCGAATCAAATGCCAGTATGCTTTGGATACCAACACAGCGGAAGACAAAGAGCTCTAGAACTTCATTTTAGAAAATATTGGTGTAGGACTTTTTAATTAGATATTCATATTCACGTTTAGTTAAGTATTTTCTTTTTATTTTGTCATAGAACATTATAGTATATTAATGTTTCCTAAATATACCTTTGATGTTTTTAGCATATATATGCTTTTACTCTGCAAGGAATTTATAAATGACTCCTGACCTGTATGTTTTTCCATGCAAATAACTGTCTGTAGTATGTCCTTTATTCATTGTTATTTTGCCACATTTTCCAAATGTCATTCACTTCAGCTGTATATAACAAAAGATGTGCGAATACAAGTGTACACTATTCCAAGATAAGTGATGGTGCATGCATAGAAAGAGTCCTATGTAATTTATTTTTAGTTATGCTGGTGTTTTTCATGAAGTTTGTCCTGCTTTTCTTGACTAAAGAGGGTAGGTGAGGGTTATTTCAGACAAAAAGTTATCTTCCAATTTACTTTTAAAATACTTGGGCATTTTTCTGAATCTAGTTACACAGTCAAAATGTTTTTTATCTCAGTTCTTGGACCATTCTTTCCACTTTTATAACACTGATATAAGTGACATTTGATGGGAAAATTAGGTTCCAGACCTACTGGGATAATGATCTCATCAGACGTGTTCCTGAAATCATCATCAGTTTCAGTTTAATAGCTTCAAAGAATCATTTGTTGTGAAACAAAACAACATGTTACTTGTAGTTGAATTAGCATCATTTTGGCAGAACTGAAGGCAACTTTTGGCTTAGTTGATGTTTGGATTCAGTTCTCTGAATGTTTATTTCAAGCCAAATGTCTAACCAGACAGAAATCTGTGCATGTAGCCATTTATTGTGACAACAACTACATCATTAGACAAACTAGTCTGGTCGCAGATTATGCGTTAGCCTTCATGTCCTTAGCCAGCTTCTGTCTGTGGATTCCAATTTAAATCAATTCAATATGCTTTCTAGTTGCGAGTCATATAAAGTAGAAACAGCACTAGAAAAAAGAAAAAAAAAAACGCCATGCTCATTTTTAATTTCGTCATGTGGCAGGACTAGTAAGGAATTGTTTAACTTCTATTTTTATTAGGGTGAGAAATTTTAAAGTTAAAAATCCACTTTATCAGTTTGACCTAACAATTGGAGCCTTGGCATTTCTTTAAACTCATCAAGTTAGCGAAGCCGTGAGGTTTTGGATTGAAGCAATTCAGAGCCATATAAAGTTATTACAGCAGTTCAGAATTCTTGGAGAAAGATTATCTTCCAAATTGTAGGTGAACTTCTGGTACGTAAGATGTCTAACTACTAATGGCATTCAGTCTGCTAAATTGCCAATATTAAATCATTTTGATATTTTAAAGTTCTTAGTTAAAAGAATATAGAATGAAAATATAAATTTTATAACCTTCTACGAATAGGGCTGTGGATTTGCCAATTGAGAACTTTTAGAAAATAGTTCTCTATGTAAAGTATACTAAGAGCCGAATTTTAGTGATGTCATGTTGCTATTGAAATTTAAAAGACTTATAATAGCAGGAAATTTCAGAGATAAATTCCATGAGACACATGATTTATTTGAATTTTTGTACTTGTGTAAGTGTATGATTAGTAGTATTTTATGTATGACTTTATAGAGGATTTTTACCTACATCAACTCATCAGACTCTCATAATGCTAGAAAGTAACAAGCTAGCATGTATCACTATTTTATAACCCAAAATACTGAAAATTAAGTGAATTGAGCTGGTTTCTATATTGATTAATTTTCAGAATTATTTGCCTTCTCAGTTTGAAGTTTGCTGCTTTTGTTTGTAATAGAATCATTGTAGATAATGTGCCACCAGCAAAAGAGAACTGAAGTATACTGTGATTTCTGTAAATGGATGCCTAGGTGTTTGTGATTCTATAAAAGTAAATGCTTTTTAAAATGTTCTGATAGTACCTATTAAACAGTTTAAATAATGAGGAAAGGAGGAATAGACACCTAAACTGCATAATGATTTCAAGCCCACACCCCTTACCAGGCTATTTTCATGCTGTTTATAATATTGGCTTTTAAAATTATCCAGATGCTTTCTATTAAGAGATGTAAGACAAACATAAAAAAAGTGTGACTTTAAGAAAATCAAGGAAAATTTGTATCTGTTTAAGGGGTATGATATACTGTTGTGTGAGAGATAAGCAGAGTAATTGCCTTGAATTTGGGATGATCTACATAAGATTTTGTTGGATGTTCTGAGTCATTCCAAGAAAAATAAATTCCAGTGTACCAGAGGAGGGCCACTGGTAAGAGTTGGCATGATGTTATCTCTAAAATCTTGTCCAAGAAGATGACTTGGATAGCAAGATGACCTGTGGTTTAGAAAATTCAGATACTAGAAGATAGTTTGGGACTAAATGAGATGGTTATATTCATTCTTCTCAGGGAAACATTAGGAAAATCCCAACTAAACATGTAGGGAAGAAAGGGAATGTGTATTCGCCATATAAGGTAGGAAAGTATCTAAGAGAGAGGAATTACTTTAGATCACTGGAAAATTCTTAGAGTTCCTACACTAGATTTTCACCAACTGAATAAAAGCATTTCTACTCCTCTGTCTTTGATCCAAAGCTGGAGGGATTTTAGAAATTGACATTAGCAAGCTGAGGAAGAAGAGGCATTAATAGGATGATAATGCTTATTCATCAGAATAGAATCACAGCAAGTACTTACCTATATGTATTGACTATTGTGTGTTCCTTTCGTTTATGTTAATATATCTTTCTAACTTTAGATTTTATAAATATTCAGTGGAATAATTTCTAGAATTTATAAGTGATCTCTACATAAAAAAGTTGAAAAGATGGTACAGTCAAACATTCAAAGAGGCATCATTTAAAGACAGCTTTTAACCTCTCTGTATTTATTACTTATGTTACTGCAAAATTTGATAATGAACAGAAGAGATGCAAATTCAGAATTCCTTTATACCTAATCCATTAATCTAAATTTATATTATGAATAATAGCATTGCTTTGTGCTGAAGCTACACAGGCAACATTATATTATTTCCAGTAGTAAATAATTTTAATTGAATTTATAGTACAAACAAGGCAGTTGTTTTAATAAAATAATTTAGACTGTTTTACTTCATATTAGTTTAATGTCTGAAATATTCTCATTTGCTTAAATACACATTTTTAAAGAGATTTTAAAACTTTTTGTCAAACCCAATACTTAAAAGGTCAATTATAAAGTACAGATATACTTAATTATTTTGAAGCTACAAATTTTTTAACAATAAGTCATTTTTGAAGTACTATATGAATGTGTTTACAAGGATACATGTGCATATTTGTATTTACTGAAGACATATTATGAGTAGTCAATATAAAAGCAGTTTAATTAAATAGCATTATAATCTTAAGTAAAATAAATATGGAGCAGGAAGTAATATTACTGCTCATAATATGTAGTTCTATTTAGTTTCACAGTTTTTTCTAATAAAAACCATTGTTATATTATTCAGAAAATTTGGCTGAACTGTTATGTTATCCTTAGGTTTAGATAACAAAAATAAACTGTGTATTTTAAAAAGCTGGGAAAAACATTTTGAAAATTTTACCATAGAGAAGCAATAAATGTTTGAGGATACAGATATGTTTAATAACACATTTGTGCACATGTATTGAAACATTATATAGTAACTCATTAATATATATGAATTGTTTTCTTATGCACCAGTGAAATTTTATTTAATTCATAAAAAATCCAGAATTTTCTCCAAAAATATGTCCATGTATCATATATATATTTTTCATTTTTTTCTCAAGTGGTTTCTTTTAAACATAATCCCATTTCATTCCCATGTTTGATGATTTGTAAATATTATGAAATTTGTTATGTTGTACACTACAATGTATTTTTTATTCTTGACTTCCTAATCTTATCCTGTATTAATACTATACCTACTTTTAACACAAATGAATACATTAGTAAATAGATTACATAATTTTTATTACTGAAATAGTGATGTTTACTGCATATTTCTTAATGAAAAGTCATTTGAGTATGGTCTTTTCATGATTACATTATATAGTTGTGTAAAATGTCTAACTTCTAATTATAATTTTTATATCTGTAAATTCATAGAATTATTAAAAAATTAATAGGAAATGCTGAAGTTGAGGAACATAATTATTTCTTTAAAGTTTTATAACTGGTCCAAGAGGTTTCTTCAATAGGTAACAATCTATGAGTCTGTTATTTTAGATTTGTTGTTTTCAGCAGATGGAGCCTGGGTTTATTTCAAAGTTTATGTCAATAACTAGAATATATGAATTTAGATTTCAGAGTGCTGCCCCACTTAGTCTGAAGAATCATTCCACTCTGAAGTTTGTGTTTAACGTGATGTTTGCTGAAAGCACAGATTTAGTCCTCCATTTGTTCCTGAACCATAATGATCCACATTTTCATTGTATCATTCAGCAATTTACTATCATGCTGGAGACTGATGGTTGTGATTCACAGTATCAGCAAAATGGAGCCAACAATTCAGTGTACAAATTTAATAGTAAAAACTGCTTAATGAATTCTCAGCATGAGCAAGTGATACAGAAACTGTTGAACCAATATAGATTAAACATTACTGTTTTATGTTGGCTATATTTTTACAAACAGTGTACACTACTTGGGATTTATCAGAATACTGCTATTTCTTCCTCTAATGCATTTATTGATACATGTGTATTTTTTCTGGAGTAGACATACATACTGCCTACAGATTTATACGCATATATAGAAGTTCATTAAAGTTCGGCAAGCAGAACCACAGCAAAAGATAATCCACAATCTCAAAGATTTTAAAACATGAAAGAGTTGCCTGTTACTCATACTGAGGGTCTGTCGCGTGCTGGCTGGGGCCCTTTCTGTTATCATTGTTGTCCTCACTTTTCTTATTTGATGACGGAAGCAACCACCATCTAGAACTTTCTTGCTTGTTGAGCCAGAAGGAAGAGGGAACACGTTAAAGTTCTACTCACTCTTGATGCTTAGCTTTTCATTGATGAAACTGAATCAAATGGCCCTGAGGAAACTGAGTCAAATGGTTTAAAGAAACGGAGTTCTATGATAGATCTGAAAGAACTGAGAAGTTTTGGGGTGTGAAATCCTAGAGAGCACAGTATAGAAAATGGGTCTGGGTACAGCTACAGTGGAAATGGAAGTAGTTAGGAGAGCTGGCTTTGTCAGACTGTATTTCGTATTCACACAGACATGTTATTCTTTTAAATTGAGGAAATAAGACTATCAACAGGGAATACAATGGGCAGATATGGAGGGGAGGAAGCTTACGTTGGGACATTATTCTGTTTAAATTGTGTTTCTATAGTTGGGCATGGTGGCGCACACCTTTAATCCCAGCACTTGGGAGGCTGAGGTAGGAGGAACATTGTGAATTCAAGGCCAGCTTGGGCTACAGTGTGAGTGCAAGGCTGGCCTGAGCTACATAGTGCGACCCTGCCTCAAAAAACTAGGGCTGGGAGTTTGGCTCAGTGGCTTCAGCGCCTGCCTGGCAGGTATGAGGTTGTGAGTTTGATCCCTGGTGCTACAAAAAAAAATTGTATTTCTATATATTTTTACCCTTATTGTAATCTCCTGTAAATAACCTATTTCCTGTCCAAGGTAATATACCTTTCCATGTTCAGCATATGAATATTTATAATTAAGTTGATTACGTGATAGTAAATTCAGCTATGTTCATGAAGAGATGGTTAAATGAAGAGAGGGTCTGGCAAAGAAAAGGAAGCATCCAGGAAGCAGCTGGTGTGCAGTGGTGAAGTACAGGGATTGTGGAGGCAGTGTTCTTGAGCTCAAACCTTAGCTTCTTTACTTAGTATTCTTTTAACCTTAAGCAAGTTCTTTATGCTCTGTGCTTCAGTTTCCTCATCTACAAAATTAGGATAATGATGTTGCATAGTTCACTAAATTATGAATATTAAAATTTAATATTCAACTGATAAAATTATGAATAATGTTAAATGAATTAAAACCTCCGAAGGGTGCCTGACAATTAATAAGCACTAAATAACCGTCTTGTTATTTTGACTTTTTATTCAGGTATTCAGTCTGGTTGCTTATTGAAATATGAAACATTTTCCTTAGAAGAAGTTTTAGTCTAGCGAAGCAGAGAGATGTGTGAGTCTTTTCTTACTGTGTGCTCAGCTTGATGATAATCGTGTGCCGAAGGGGAGGAGGTGCCTCCTCCAAGGAGGGAGGCATCTGAATAAAGAGAACCCAAACTATCTTAAGGGAATTTGCTGTGCTCGGGGCTGAGGTTGAGAGCACAGTGCAGAGACAGGCGTTGAAAGCATGGCATGGCCAGGGAACTGCGGAGAGCTATGAACGGGAGGGCAGCCCACGCACGGAGACCTGCGTCTCGTCCTAAGGAGATCATGCTTCTTCTTGATGCTAAGGCAGCATCCCTGAAGGACTGAAAATACAAGTATTGGTGTTTTAAAGGCAATCATCAATGCACTCACAGATACATTCACCCAAATGATAATCAGAATGAGTTCCCAGTTCCAGGAGTCTCTGAAAGGTTTTTAACAGTGAGCAACAAAGGTAAATGTTTCATTAATGTACCCGTCCCTGGACTTTTCATTCTCTCTCGTTTTTCCATAATTTTAAATCATCTAGTCCTTATAATGGAAACTAGATAACTGTAATGTGTGATCTTATTTTATCTGCAATTTGTAACAGCACGTAAGTAGTAGTAATTTTGTCTGTAATTTGACTTTCAGACATACATGCCATTACCATTTTTACCAAGAAATTGGTCATTTCATCTTCTCGGGTAGAGCAGTCATGCTTGCTCCAGATCTGTGGTCACGGTTTCTGTCCAAGGTGAACACCAGTTCTGTGGTTTCCATTAGACTCACATGGAGTTCTTCTTTGTATATTGATTTACTAGGACACAGGGTATTACTGCAGGTAGGTATTTGAAGACAAAAATATCTGAAGCGTGCTCTGGGCAAATGCAAGAGAATTGTGTATGTGAAACCGTTGTTAGTAGTGTCAGTGACTATGCTGGTATAAATAAAATTGGCCATATTGCAGGAAATACTACTTAAAATAAGCTAAGTTTAGCCTGTCATAAAATCAGAATTAGGAGATACAAATTGACTAGATTTATTTGAAATCGCATCCTTTTTATGTTGTCAATAAAGTTAATTCAGGAATCTAGAGTTCACATTGTGGTCTTAAGACTTGTTGATCAATATTTTTAGGATTCAGTTTTTCTGTATCTGTACCCAGATGTGATGTATTGGGCTACATTTGGAAATCCATACCCCTCTGTTGTAGTCAGAGGTTATAAGGAGAACAATTGCATACAAGACACAGAATTTGTAATACTGTTCTATGATGGTCACCCAGAGTTAAACACAAGAAAGTGCAGGAAAATCTGTCCAGAACACTAAAGACCCAGAATATTCAGTTAAGGGCCTGGATCCCACAGCAATGTCCTGAATGAGTCCAGCTAAAGACCCAAAGCCCATGACAATGCCTCTCACAAATCCAACTGGAAATCTAAGAGCCCACGATAAGAACTCATGCCAGTTTGTTTTACAGATCTGCGCTGGGAAGGTCAAACGTCAGTGGTGGAAGCTAGAAAGTCTCTGCCAGAGGGGTAAAGGAACTGTGCAGTGGGTTGAGGGTTCTACACCGGAGCTGAGAAGTCACACTCAAAATAAGGAGCAGGGCTGCCCTGAAAAGTACCACAGCCATCCTCAGTGACAGTGAGGTCCCAAGCTCCTCTGACGATGAGAACAGTCCAGTACAGGTCAGGAACCCCAGCATGACAAGCTTCTCCAGCACACGTCTTCCCCTCCGGAGCCAGGAAGTGATGCCCAATGTGAGGAGCAGAGCTCCCCCAAAGTGAACCACAGCCACTATCATTGATGAGGTCCTGAGCTCCTCTGATGATAATGACTGAATCCATATTGAGGAAGCCAGCATGACAAACTCCTCCAGGAGAACCATCGGCTCGAAACAGCAACTCTTTAAAAAACCCACAATGTCTTGCTCTTCTTCTCCCCGTCTCTATTTATGCTTTTAACTTTCTTCAGGTGGACCATCTATACTCAGCACCATGCTGATGTAATTCATGGTGCTAAGCTGACCACCAGTTTTTAATCCATAACACCCTCTCCATTCAGTTGTGAAGCAACGAGAGTGCAGGATGTCACAGGTGTGCAGCTGACCCATCTCAGTGCTGTGTACAGGCTCCAGAATTTTTGAGGGAGAAACCATAGTGTGTTTGAGAGACAGTTAAAGTTATGCTAAAAAAACCTGAGCTTTTTTATTCATTGTATAATTACTAATTTCCTTCTGTCTGACAACTTCCTCCATGCTGGCATACAAAAATATTTAACTTGTGCTCTTTAACTTTGAAAATTTAACACTATGGAGGGAAACAGACTTGCCCACTAAATTATGAGAACACACACTCACCTCCTTCAGGAAGGGGTAATTACATGTCACCCTTCCTTGTGAGGCTTTTCTGGACTCTCTTATGTAGGCTTGCAACATGATGTCTGAAAGCACATTTTCTAGTCTTCGTGTGTGTGTGTGTGTTGTTATTATGTCAAGTACTGTACATTTTACTTTAAAAAAAGAAAAAACCCTGTGTGTTATCTGTCTCCCTCTCCACTTCTACCAGCTCCATCAGGACAGAGCTGTGGTGCAGAGCACCATGTGTTGGGCACAGGGGAGTGTTTTTCCCTGGCACTATTTTGGGTACATAATTATTGCTCAAAAGTACTGTTGAATGAAAGAACAGATAGATAAATGGAGCCACTGGGAGTAAGGGAAAAGGTGATTTTTTTTTTTTGCATGTAGTATAGCTGAGAGGAATAGAATTGCTCTACATTTTCAAAAATAAATAGAAGATTATTGAGCACTGAAGAGTGGAGAGGAAGAAGGAATTTGCATGTAGTATAGCTGAGAGGAATAGAATTGCTCTACATTTTCAAAAATAAATAGAAGATTATTGAGCACTGAAGAGTGGAGAGGAAGAAGGAATTTGAGGAATTACTTCTAATCTTGACTTGGCCATTATCTTGCAGCCTGTGTGGTTATCCTTGACCTTCTGCTGGAGCTGATGGACTGTGCTGTTTCCAATTCCACTTGGGATTCTACTTCAGTCCCTCGTAGTTCATGTCAGTGATCTTTGCATTTTAACCTTTGAGGTTAAACATCCACTATTAAAGAGGCTCTTGTTCATAGTAGTTTCAAACCATCTAAAAATTTCAGTTTACTGTGAATTGACCTGACTACTTGAGCTCTATCAAGTTATTAGGAACAGAGATAGAAGAAGTTATGGGCAACAACTCTATTCTCTGTTCCCATGAATGTCACTATTTTAGACTATGCATTCAAGTGGGTTCCTGCAGTGCCTGTCCTTCTGTGACTAGTTTATTTTACTCAGCATGATTTCTACAAACTTCATCTGTATTCATCCACATTGTACAATTTAAGGACAAGTAATATCCCTGTGTTTGCATAAAGCCACATTTTCTTCATGTATTCTTCTATCAAAGTACATTTAAGTTGTTTCCCCTGTTTTGTCTGTTGTAATTCACACTTCAGGGACCGTGACAGAGAGAATGTCTTTTTGAGACCCTGATTTCAAGTCATTTGTGTGAATTCTTAGCAGTGAGTTTGCTGGCTTATATGACAGGTAGATCTATTTTTAAGGATTCTCCATACTGCTTCTCATATTCACCACTTATTTCTAGATTGAGGGGACCCTTTAAATTTTTTCAGGGTCCAAACCACATACTTTCCTAAAATATTTAGATTTTACAGTCAGAAAAAATGAAAACCGTTGGAAAAAGTAGATATAATGAAATTAAAAATTCCCTTTTAAGATCTTCACAGTGTCTGTTATATTTTACTAACTACAGTAATAGAAACCAAGTTCACCAATATTTTGTCATGGAATTTGATTCCTTAGGATGATTTAACTCTGACTATATGTAAAAAGGTTCTTTACCGAAGTCAATAAATGAATTTGTAGATGTAATTATTTTATAAACCTCTTTTATATCTGAAATGAATGAACAGTAGGTTGTCTAGCCCTGATATAATATTAGTACATGGGAGCCATTGGTGACAAAGTATATAAGTAACTGTCAAATAAAAGTTGAAGGAAACAAAATTCATCACAAAGAAAAATAATTCTTGATGAGACAATATAAAAATGTTCATTTAGGTTTTGTACAAACAAAACTTAATTTTTAAAGTTTATCAACTCACCAACCCCAATATTTATGAATGTATGGTTAAGTTTTTGTAGTACTGATAATAATGTCAATGATATTAATGGAAACTTTTTAGAGTAAAATTTATATAGTTTTACTGCCTTTTTCTATCTACTACCACCACCAAAATTCTGAAGATTTCCACAAATACAGGGATATTTTCATTCCTTTTTATAACCATACCCACCCTTTTCCCAAACCCAGCCTATTCATACCCTCTGGAAACCAGGCACCTGTTCTCCAATATGTAATTCTGCACCTAATATATTATATGCATCTGGATACTGATTTTGAGATGGCTCTGATATGAAGTTGAAAAACTGTTACCTCTATTCCCAAGTAGATTAATACCCAGTTTATCTTTAAATAATTGTACCTTTTTGTTACAGTTTGAAGTGAGACACAGTCAACAGTTGTTATTCAAATAATATTCAGTTGAAAATGTCAACAAGAATAAAAAGAAGATAAGCAGAAACGTGTTGGATTATAAAATTATAGCTTTGTGTGCTTCACATTGCTTTGATCTATAGCTTGAGCTCCAGAGATCCAATCTCATATTTTTGTAAAAAGAAAAAGAAATTGAGATACATTATATCATTAGAATAATCTATTCAATGTGAAATTTAGACAGTTTATCTAAATTGACCTTCCTGAACAGAATTGAATTATATAATATTTTATTAAGATAATTCTTTTAGATATCAAGTTATCTTTTAACATTTATTTGAAGTTGTGTATTTTTTATAGAAATGAGCATTTGGCACCTGTATCATCCAACTTTCCTGTCACTGTGACAAAATGCCCAACACCTTCAGCTTACTGGAAGAAAGGTTTAATTTAGACCATTGCAGGATCATCGTGGTGCGAGGGCTTGGTGTCACACAGCTGGTCATTTCATGGCAGCCAGGAGGCAGAGTGAGTCGCAAAGAGTGGCAGAGTAGAAGGGGCCAGGAAGGAGACAAAGAACCTGAGGTCACATCTCTGTGGTCCACCCAGACCCACTCAAGAGTATGATTTAATATTCCCCCAGGAGGCTCCCAAGCCGAGTGAATTGACAATACACTTAATAGTTGTCGGACCTCAAGTCTAGTGACTTGTCAATTTTGACATCTCCTGTCTTTTACTCTGATAGTTACCAGTAAATCCTACTTATTCTTCTTCTGAAATGTCACCCAATGCCAGCCCTGTTTCTAGGTCCTTTACCACCTCCCTATCTAGGCCATTATACAAGTACAGTAGACTGGCTCCTTTCAAAGTCCTCTTCAGTACTTCAACCTGAGTGATTTGAAATGTAAATATCCTGTGTCTTCTCTACTTGGAATCTCTCACAAGTCTCCTACTGACCTTAGGAAGCTGTCAGAAGTCTTGCACTAATGAAAGTGTTCTGACGTCTTTCTGCAGGATAACTTGCCATTTTACCTTCATGGTACAATTCCAGCCACTTTCCCTTCCTGGGTCACTGTCTTATCAGCTGCCTCATATACCATTCGCTTCTATCAGAGTGTTTCTTTGATCCTTGGACTGCAGGTTTCCAAAGCACCCTGAGCCCCTGTCATGATGTCCCCCACACTGCATGGTCTGCTCTACTGTGTCATGTTAACTGATTTTTCTGTCTTCTTTCAGTGTCCTGCAGAATCTGTAGGCAAAAATCTGCAGCATTCAGTGCTGTAGATGCTGCTTCTAGTGCAATGATTAGAGTAGAATCAGTGCTCAATGAATATCCATTGAGTGAGAAGGTAAGAGTAAAATCTGCACTGGAAGAATTTTTTCACTGTTGTAAATCAGAAAAAAACATGACTATTCATCCTTAGATTGGAGGTAAATGTAGCATATTGGTAACATTCCTACTGGTTACCATTGAATAGCATCCCAACCCATCATAAACATGATTCTGTATCATTTTAACTCTTCAGGCAAAAATAATTGAATCATTAAATATTTGATAATTCTTTGTTCTTCCTATATACAGAACTGATAACAATATAGATTTTTTATATAGAAAGTTTAGAATGAACAAGAGTATTTTAAAATATAGCTTGAAATAGAAGTTATTTTAGAAAATCTTTATACTTATTCACAATAGAGTAATGTTTGATCTGCCTTGGTCTTTTAAAACTTGACAAATTTTTTGATCAAAATGAAAACTAACAAATAGTTCAAAACAAAAATTGTGCATTTTTAGGGCGTTGTGTAGTGTTCGATAAATGTGTATATTTTAATAGGATCAATGGATTTATATAAACATTGTATTGTTTTCTATGAATTCCTCTTTAATAGCACCCTTGGACAATTATTACACCTTCATTCATTGTAAGGATGTAGAACTATCCTTTTTAAAAATCTAGCTTCTTTTTAAAATGCTATGTTTTAGTAACAAAAACATCTAAATGTAATTGAACTAATTAGCTATGTCTATAAAAAGTCATGCAATAAAATATTTTTATCTTCCATCTCTAAATCAACATTTCAGCCTGAAGTCTTATCAATTTTAACTTATTGTCACTATAAAATTTAATTAATTCTGCAGTGATTATGTTGGCGTTTTGGATGAGGGCGTTTGCTAGACAGTTTACCACATATAGACACAAAATTTTATTACGTTCACAGAAAAGAGCAGAAATCCTTAAGGGACCTTATCATTCCATATGCTGGATGTTTGGCTCAAGTTGTTATGAAATAAAATTCAGTTTTATTGATCGATTTTTCCAGATTTAGAGATCACATATCTGTGCTCCCAAGAGGAAAGAACAAGGAGAAAAATAGTGTCCTCATTCCTATCACCCCAAGATAATAAGTTTTTTT
The DNA here is from genome assembly GCA_004363535.1 of Dasyprocta punctata. Taxonomy (NCBI): domain Eukaryota; kingdom Metazoa; phylum Chordata; class Mammalia; order Rodentia; family Dasyproctidae; genus Dasyprocta; species Dasyprocta punctata. The sequence goes on from RJWM01013678.1 coordinate 27,071, forward strand.
CTGTATGTTTTTGCTTGGAGAGGGCCGCTCTCTCTGCTTCCCCCAGGTTGAGACCAACCCCCTGCGCCAGCAGCCACCTGCGCCCCAGCCTGTTCCCACACCCGCAGCCCAGTGGAGGAAGGACAGTTCCCTTTAACATTTCGGCAGCAGGTGCAGGGAGGAGACGCATTCTCCGTGGATCTGGTGCTGTGGTTGCCATTGGAGGTGGCAGACAGTTGTTCTCCCTCTCCTGCCACAGGATGAATAATTTAAACTCTCCACATCCTGATTCTTAACAAAGGAAAAATCCATTCTGTGACCCTGATGCTTGTCTACTTGTCTGCCCATCTACACAGTTCTGTACAGCAAGTTCCATCCACTTTCCCAGGCCCTGGGGTGCCTAAGGTGACTGGTGATTCCCGAGTGTGGTCGTGGGGTGTGAAGTGCTGCTCCCAGGCAGGTGTGTGGGGCCAGGGTCAGCAGGGGCCTCTGAGGCCTGAAGCTGCAGCAGCTTGACGTAATTCTGGGGAATCAGACCCCTGTTTCCATTCAGAGTCCCTTCTAGCCAGGCAAGTTCCCTCGCGGTTTGTACGTCCTCCAAAATTGCTCCTATTTCAAAAGGTAATTCCAAGATGTGTTCTGCTTCACGCGGTTACACTGCTCGAGCCTTCCGATTGATAAGAGTAGTGGCTACCAAGTCCCCACAGGTTCCTCCATCTGCCAGGAGGAGATTTCTGTCTGGTGCAGGGAGTCCGTGGACAGCTGCAGTGGTCTCTTCATCCTCTGTCCTTGTCTCTTTGATTGCCTTGGTGGCGCATTCGGGGGCGAAGAGTACAGGCACATGGACTCGGGGAATGTGGTATCAGGTGAGGTCCGAAAAATCTTTTCGTGGTTTTCAATTAGAATTTCCACAACAATATTCTAAAACTTCAGCTCCATGATGGCAGCGACAGTTTCTTCCTGTGGCCTCCTCAGTGTTGGTCCAAACACCACTCCTAAAACAGTCATTAGGTTCTGCTTGGAGTGACTGGAAACATTTGTTAAGTGCTTCACCAAAATATCCAACATTTCTTTATTTTTCTCTGGCAGCTTATGCACCAAGAAATGGATAGCTTTGACATGAGATTCTGGGCTGCCACTTTTGGCTGGAATGGTGAAATCTCCGTGTAGCTCATAGGTCATGAGAGGTTCTGGAAGACTCCTCAAATACTGTTTCAGGGCACTCGTTATGGTCTTTACTTCCCAGTCTACAGAATTCTCCAGGTCCAGCTCATTGCAAGTTTTTACATCCATCAACATACTCAGAAGTCTCTGGACTTTTGAACTTACCCCCACAACTCTGTATTGTCCTTGGTCATTTATACCTCATGTGTCAACTGCACTGATGCAATTTCTCATAGTGGTGAATCCCTTTGTTTCCAACTGTGCACTTCCTTCTGGTCTTGGAATGATGGCTTTATTAAAACTATGCAACAGAGCCTCTCTTCCACCCAGAGCTTCTAGCCACTGCCTCCACTGCTCCCCCGAGAACGCCTGCATGGTCAGGGTCACGCCAGGCCAGTCAGCAGCTTCTATGTCAAAACAAAACCTTCTGTCGATAAAATGTATATTTTAGTATACGTGTTGCCGAAGTGAGCACTACATAAACTTTTTGATATGTTTCTGAATTCATTTTCTTAGTTTTTGGTTGATGATTTTTTTCAGCTGGTTTTTGGTATCAGGGGAATGTTGGCCTAAAAGAATGAGTTGAGATGAATTATTTTTTTTGGAATAACTTGAGAAGAATTAATATTTGTTCTTCTTAATATGTTTTGGAGAACTCAGCAGTGAAACCTTGTGTTCTAGGCTTTTTTATGGGTGAGATTTTTTCTTTTTTAAAAGTTTTGTCTACCTATCATCTATCTATGTATCTATCATCTATCTATCTATCTTAGTATATGTTTGCTATACATGTTTTTTATTTATTTATTTATTTTTATTTTTATTTTTATTTTTTTGCAGCACCAGGGATCGGATTCACAGCCTCACGCCTGCCAAACAGGCGCTTAAGCCACTGATCCAAACTCCCACCCCTAGTTTTTTGAGGCAGGGTTGCACTATTTAGCTCAGGCAGGCCTTGCGCTCGTGTTGTAGCCCAAGCCGGCCTCGAACTCGCAAGGCTCCTCCTACCTCAGTCTCCTGAGTGCTGGGATTAAAGGTGTGTGCCACCACACCCGGCTTGCTATGCATGTTTGCTATTGGTGAAGTTCACAGTCTTTTTAGGAAGTAGGTACATGCACATAACACAACTCCCTCCCTGTCTCTATACCCCGTCCCCATTTTCATTATTGTCATTATTTTTGAGACATTACTGTGTACATTCATTGGTGAAAGTACCTGGCGTGTTGTTAAGGTTTTTCCTTCACCCTCCCTACATGGTAGGTTCCGTGAACCTCCTTCCATTTGCAAAAGATCTGTGTCCCTGCTTTCTTCTGTCACTCCTGGGTTTTGCTCTTTATTTGTAGTTCGTCTTACTCAAATGAGAGAAGCTATAAGAGCATTCAGGCTTGTGTGTCTATTTCCCTTAACATTATCAATTCAGTCTTTGTACTCAATAGATTTTTTCAGATCTCCTATTCATGATTCAGTCTTGGTAAGGGGATATGTTCAGTAATTCATCCATCATTTTAGGTTTTCAAATTGGTTGGCATATAGTAGTTCAGAATGGCCTTATACTATATTCATTGTATTTCCGTGGTGTCATTTACAATGTCTTTTCTTTTGTCTCTGGTTTTACTTATTTGAGCTTTCTCTCTCTTTTTTTTCTTCTGAGTTGATCTAGCTAAAGAATCATTAACTCTAGAATCATTAACTATCCTTTTGAAAAAACAACTCTTTATTAGTTTGATCTTTTGTATTTTTTTAGTTTAGTCTATTTCATTTATTTCTGCTCTGGTCTTTATTGTTTCTTTCCTTCGACTGCTTTGGGGTTTGGTGTGTTCATGTTTTTGTAGTTACTTGAGGTACAATTGATTGAGATCTTCTTATTTTTGATAGAATATTATTGCTGTAAACATCCCTTTTAGTGCTACATTTGCTGTATTGCACAGTCTCAGTATACTGTTTCCATTAATATTATTTCAAGAAATTTGATACTGATCTATTCATGTAGTCTTTTAATCTAACATTTAATTCATTTACATTTAAGATAATTATTGATAAAATGTCCTACAGTTGCCATTTTGTTACTTCTTTTCTAGTTTAATAATAACTTGTTTCAGTCTTCTTGCTTTTCCTTCTCTGATGATGTTTTCTATTCCTAATTTTGGTGAACAAAGTTTTATTAATCTTTCTCATTTGAAAATAAAACTTCAAACGTCATTAAAATAAAAATGGATGGCTAGGAAACAATTGACAAATGTTTAATATTTCACTGGGTTAAAATCTGTCCAAAATCAAAAGAAAAATTCTCTGATGGAAATATGAATAAAATATGGATATACTATTCTTAAAAAACCTGAACAATTGAAAATGTGATGAGCATTAATATTTAATTGAATATATCCTGAAGGAATCAACACTGCTATAATCTTTGATCATGAGATTGGCAGAATTTACAAAAGCCTATTGTATTTTTAAGATATAGGGAGCAAGGGGCATCTAATAGCCGAATATGAATGCAACCTATTAAAATTGCATCAAGCGAATTTATGCCATCCTGATATTTAGAACTGTGTTCCAACAAAATATTGTGATAAATGTAAAAATAGGATAGGTAGTTTTTACATTAAGAAACAACTTGAATATTTTTAAATGTCCAACGTATGGAATTAATTGATTAAATAAGTAGTGTTATTGAATACTATCTGGCAATTAAAAGGTAGTAATAGAGGGGAGGTGGGATCGGGGTAACTTCTGGTGTTCTGCTGCTCAGTAGGGTGACTGTAGGTGACAGCATATTTCAAAGAACTGAAGAAAGAAATTTGAATGTTCTCACCATAAAAAATGATAAATCTTCCAGTGTAAGTAAATGTTTAACCTGATCTAAATGTTAGACAATACATATACATACCAAAACATAACATGATATGTCATAAATGTGCACCAAATTTCATATGTATGGATCAGTTTATTTATCAAAGTAAAACATAATTTCAGAAAAAAATGAAATGATATAAATTTATCATTCATTGAAAACAATCATATTACAAACCAGAATTATTTTATTTTTGTATAGAAACATACTTATTTGGTTAAAATTTAGGAATTTACTATGATAAAAACTTTGAAGAATCCTTTAAATTTATCTTCTGCCTTGAGCTAAGAAATGTACATCACAAATTAGGGATGTTTAAAGAACTTTGTATAAGAAATCATTTTTTTAATGTTATTAAGTAAAAATAATTACATATTGGAAACAATGATTTGATCCTGTCATAGGTAAAGTCGTTATTGTGAACTAGTTGGACTTCAATATCTGCCATATTGAAACATTAAAGCTGCCTTTATAATTTTTATTTTTATTTTTCATTTTTTTTGGGGGGATACCGGGAATCAAACTCAGTACCTTGCGTTTGTCAGGCAGGTGTGGTACTACTAAGCTATATCCCCCACCTCTATTTTTATATTTTGAGCTCTGTACACCCTTCAGTTGCTATAAAGTTACCATTTAGGGATTTTACTGTGTGTGAGGCAGTAATCGTATTCTAGGAATTTTACAGATACTGACTTTCACTATAACCTTATGATACAGGTGCCTTGATTGTCTTTATTTAGAAGGACGATGCATTGGTCAATTCACAGAGGTAGTGAGTAGCTAACATTGGGTTTGAATCTAGGTAGTGTGGTTTTAGAGTTACTAGATTATATGACTTTTTAGGTTATATTTTTAAGCTTTCAGGAGTTTAATTCTAGAGGATCATCTCTGGATTTATTCTGAATTTTCAATTATGATGGCCTGCAGATAGTCTCCAGCAAAATATAAACTTGTTCCAGATCTTAATAAGATATCTCTGGAGTTCATTAGAACATTTAAAGGAATGTGTTGCGAATGTATTCCATGGTTTCCACTGTTTTCTAGACAAGCAATTTCTCATCTCTTTCTATTTCAGCATATGTTGAAATACTAGAATTGTTGGCAGCATACTTTAAAAGTATTAAAGACACTTCATCACGTGAAATGAGTCAGCCATGTTATTATGAATACAAAATTACCACTCTCAGAAAAGGCTATCTCATAGCATCTATAGAAACTTCAGTGATTACTTACTGGATTGCTCTTCATCTGTGGACAAAGAATAGCTATGTACTATTACATATACAGTACCATGTACTGTATAGCTATGTAGTGTTCGGTCATGATTCAGAAACCTACCCAAGCCGAAGGTGCTCACATACACCAGTGAGAATAAATGCAGGATTTTTTGTATTTCTTTGCACAGGCTTAATTCCTTTTTTGTTTTAGGACTTCAGATGAATTTATCACCGTGTTTTAGTATTCATCTTTTACATATCTCACTTCTATTTTAATTATACTTATTAATTTATAATAAATGCCCATAAATCCACAACCAATCCCAGAACACTATTATAGTTTATATAAAGATCTATGTTACTTTCTAGACCTTTACCTACCTTTCTCTTTTATCCTCTGTAAGAGGTAATCACCATTTTACAAAGATTTTACAAATGTTGCTGAATGAATTACAGTGAGGCCAGATTTCACCTTGACTTTTCAGGAGATAACATCAGTTTGATATACTGTATTAGATGATTTAAAAATGTTACATATGACAGATACTGCCATTGTAGTATGTATGTTCAGTAATAACCATAGTAACTTTACGTATTTTGTATATTTAGCAGCACGCCTGTGCATAGTTTGTGATCTGCTGATGCATCCATATTACATACATTGTTAATTACTGTTTGAATGGTAAAGTCAATGTCAAAGATCATTTAGTTTTTACTGAGATTTACTGCAGTCCCTCTCCTGCTGGTCAGTGTACCCCAAAGCCAAAATATGACCACTGGAGATAATGGTTAGTCTGTCACTAAACTACATTTCCAAGTGCAGTGTCATTTCTTAGAGTTATTTTGTGTATTTTTAAAATTAAGTTTTCTGTATGTTGTTGTTCATGGTAAATATTTGCTCAAATACAAACAAGTTTTTATTTTTGTTAATTTTATAATATTTGAGTGAAACAGAGCAGGGTAATTATAGAGAAAATCATGCAAATATATAAAATAAACAATTAGAAGCACATGGTAGAAAATAACATAAGTGCTGATGTAATAAACATTTTGTTTGAACACAAATTTGAAAATATTAATTATAGATATAAATTTCTAAAATGCACACCCTAAACAATATTGTCATATAATATTAATAAGAACATATAAATGATCTAGATAATAATTCAGTTTTATTACATCAGTCTAATGGACCTGAATTTTTCAACCAAAAAATGAATATAATAAATTTTTCCTATGAAATAGAATAATAGTATATGAATGAGAGTACAATTAGAGCCTTAACTCCAAATAATTTTCTTATTGTAAAATTGATATTTTGGATGTCATATTTATAAAGTGCAGTGAATTCCTCTCATTATTTTAGATTACCTAAAATTAAGAAAATATAGTTGTCAGTATAATTTAGCGTAGGATCTATTTCTTCAGGAAAGAGTTTTGCAATACATTTGTAAATGGGATTGTTTTAGCTAAAGTTGTAACTGCTATAACCATTGCTCATTGCTATAGTGAATACACATTTAAAATGCGTAAGTGCTCTAGGACAGTGGAAAATAACTTTTCAATCATTTTCTAGTTTATGTCAGTTCCAGGTAAGTGGGGCAGGGGCAACAGATACGCAGGTCGATTGTAGACTACGTGGTCATTCAGCACCTCAGGCTAATGCAAGTTCTGTTATATTTAACACTTGACTTTTAAGGTAACCTTACTTAAATTTTGCATTTTTATTCCTTTGAACAGAATATGGAGAGTTCACTTATTATTCCAACCTTTTTTTAACTGGTTGTTCATAATTTACTTTAAAAGGATGTAGATTCTTACCTACAGACAGGTATAGTTTGACCCTCATGAACGACACCAAAATTTCCCAGGGGGTTTAAAACCTATGTAGTCAAGTGAAAGAAAATATGGTGAATGAAATACCTCTAAATTATACTAAAGGAATGACAGAAATTAAAATGTTATGGTGAGGGAGAGAAGTAATCAGATTAGAGTACTTTCAAACAGAAAGGTGAGATTTCCTAGTAATAGTTCAAAAATGAAAAAATTATCTTTTGATGAAAAGGTTAACCATGAATTGTTTTATAATGATCATCTTGCTACTTAAGTCTTGTATTCTCACCTGAGTAGGAAATGCGAAGACATAATCTCTGAAAACATGATTTGACTATCCTTACATGTTGGTTCAAGTACTAACAAACATGGAAATAAATGGGCATTTATTTTGCATGTAGGAAAACTAGTACTGTGCAAAGAATAAATTTCAAAAGACTGCAAAATAAGTACTGCAGTCATTCCTTTTCATTTTAAGTCTATCCATTTTTGTCTTGTGCTTAACAGGAAAAATTAAAAATGCCTTAATAATGAGGATATGTTTCCCACTGTGGAGGTTATTTTATGCAAAAGTAACAATTCCACTACTGTGTTAGACATTTAGAATGTAGATTTAGAAAGAGTTGAACTACAGCTGGATTGTATGGTCATTTAATACAGAAACCCCCTCAATGGTCACATAAATGGACATTGGAATCCTAGATGAGTGATTTTCATTAAAAAAGCTTATTTTCTATGCCATAGTTCCTTCTCAGAAATCTCTAATTATGAAACTCCTACCTAATTAAATATTTTAACGTCCCAGTTTTGAAACTTTCACTCATTGGTTTTGTTATCCTCTCAAACTATACAATTCTGTATCTTAACAATCCTCCCTAAGTATGTAAAGATGAGCAAAGGATTATCTACAACTTTATTTTTCTGGATTAACTATTCATAGATGTTTAGCTAATTTTTTTAAAATTACAGCTCAGGGTGGTAACTGATGAATTTCCATAAGTGTCTTTGCAACTCATTTTGTCATTTAACTGAAGATTGTATTAAAATTATTTTAAATATTCTACAGTGTTCAGCCTAGCATGATTTATACATTTTATGAAATAAAATTTTTGCAACATTCTAGAATTAGTGCAGTATATGAAACTACAAATTACTGCATAGTGAGTGGCAAAATATGAATAAGTCAATTCACATGAATAATACAATTTTCTTTCGCTTTACTGTTCCTCAAATTCTCCTTACTTAATCTCCACTTACTCTCCTCTTACTTTCTTCACTAAAGCAAACCTGCTATCATTATCCTCTGCCTACATATAAGCAGTTTCTATTCAGATCTTCAAAAATACCCTCTTATTTCATCAGTGTTTCTATTTTCCTTTCTGACATCATACATCATGGATTTAAACTGTGGTTCCAACTGGTATTCAAAGAGACGGTATTGACAAGTCAAACTTGGACTACTTCCTTATTCTATGAGCTTTACTTTCAGACTTTTGTACTAACTAGTATTACTTGTAGTTTTTCACACTTCTTATATTCTCTAGTTAACTCATATTATCCCTGAAATTCTGTTCAGTTCACTTCTTTAGTGAAGTCTTTCCAAATACAACAAGCTGATCTTATGTTAAATTTTTGAGGAAATAACTGACAGTGTTGCTGAACTTCTTAAGGTCTAGTGAGACAAACAGGTAGATCAATAATATCATATGAATATGAAACACACGAGAGAATATGTGATTATTGTACAAAAAGCAGAGAGGAAGGAGTGATTCAGAAGGAAATTATTTGAATTAGGTTTAAGGGATGATCAGGATCTTACTGTCTGTGTTACTTTAGACTTTTATCAAATGAAATTTTTATTTACTTCTTTGCATTAAATATCTCTGTACTCAAATAATGTATCTGTTTGCTGTACTGTGAGTTCTGTGTATCTTCATTATTCATCAAGTTTCATTACCAAACAGGTCTCAGCAGAGAAGCAGTTGAATGTGATGAGTTGTAAAATTTCTAGGTCATCTCCAGAATTTATCTATTTCTTTCCACTGTGGCTTTCCTTTCTTATATTTTAAGAAAGGACTCTTGGTTTTCATTCTTTTCTGTATTACATTTTCCTCCTGCCATTTTCTTGAGTTAATTTTTCCACCAATTCATTTTATTTTATTCAATAGGAAACATTATTTTCAGGTTACTGGTCACATCATTGAGATGTGGCCCCATCATTTCAGTGGCTGTGTTTCTGTAAAGGAACTGAAGACATTGATCTGAGTGATTTGCAATAACTGAGTAGGGTTTAGTGGAAACAGATTTGCCTTTTTTTACCATTGATATGTGTTTTATAAAGACTTGCAAAAGCCTGCTTTTTATAGTTAATCTTATGTCTCCATACTTGTATTAACTAATAAATTTGCCAAAAATCACTGTCAAGATAGTGAATATTTCAAATCAATTATTATAAATAGCTAAAACTATGTCAGCTTGTTTATTTTGTATGTTGCTTTGATTTGGAGGAGTCTATGAAATAGAAGAAAAACACTAACATATAAATATTTTACATTAATATAGGCCATATATATTTGCATAACATACATGTATAGAGTATGAAACAAAGACTTTATTTTGAGAATGCTGCTACAAAGAGAGACTGACAAATCTATAATTCTATGGACAGGGCTGTTGGTGACGTGCGTGAGAACACACAATGCTGAAGGTCTAAATGTTAAAATTTAATTTGGGAGCTGATGAAATTTTGTTTCAATGAAAGAGGGTAAACTAAACTTATTTTGATTAAAATTTCCTTATTCAATAGACATATAAACATCTTTCATGGATCAAGTAGTGTCCCAGAGACTGCCAATACAGAGGTGACCAAACACATATCATTGAAAACAAAGTTCACTGATACAGATTTATGCTTCTTATAATCAAATTGCCAATGAAAAAGTTTAATAAAATTCACTATTGTCCAAAGTTGCGCTCTACATTTAGCTGGAGCTTTAATTAGATGGCCTTAAAGAAATAGTTTCACCAATGCATTTTAGGATATTTGTTTTCCATTGGTGGAGCAGGGGTCTTGCTTAGTTTGAATTTGTCTATGTTATGGTAATGGGAAGATTAGCTTTATTTGTTCCTGGGTGATGCTTATACCTTAAGATGTGAATGAAAGAATGAAAGGGAAGCTATGAGATCATATGTTATACATATTTTAATAATCTTGGCAGAGAGCTGACTGTGTACTTAAAGGTATTAAGCCACTTCAAATTTGTTCTATGACTATGAATACAAGTATTTTCACCTAACCAATTCTGTGTGGAATATTCACATCAAAAGTCTCTTGTACATAAACAAAAGATTTGGAACACACACACGGGTGCACACACACACACAATGTAGTTTCTTTTTTTCAGCTTTAGTCTTCCATCTGAAAGTCCTTTCTTCTATCTGAAGATACTCAGTTTAAATAGGAAGAAAGAAGAGAAAAAGAAAATAAGAGAAAAGAAAAGCCTATGGAAACCATCTAGTCACAGTAAAGAAATTAAGAAAATATAATGTCTTTTCAATAGTGTCCTAAAGAAAGTGTTTCTAAATCCATTTGAAGAGAAATGCATATGTATTAGGTAGTATAATCTTCCATTTCAGTGAACTACACTCTGTAATCCTTTATTATATATTGAAGGACACAGCCTAGCTTTCCTTTTTAGCATTTAGGTCAGCAGTGGTATTTAAGTGATATAAATGAAACAAAAGAAAAAAGAATATTCTGAATATATTGTTTTAGCAGATTTGTTAGCTTAGAAATAATATTTACATTGATTCTTTTTTTCTCTATATGTTCAAATTCTCCTAGAGACAAGTTGGAAATAATTTTATTTTTAAAAATAATAAAATTTAAAATTTGATGTTTAGAATATTTTAAACTTATTTTAATGGATTTATTATATAATCTTGCATAATACTTAAAATATTGATAAATGAGAACCTGCCCTGAAGAGCTAGTGTCCAAATCCTTAATAAACTCAGTGACAATGAAAATTCCTTTTGCAGTGTGACTGCATGTGAAATATGTTTTAAATGAAAATTCCTAAGGTGTTACATTATAACTTGCAGATGGATTAATATCTTAAGACTCTACATTAACAGCTTTTCTTTATTTCAAGTAACAAATTCTCTTTCTAGTCTCTTCAACTTGGTCATTTCATATTAAGGGGGGAAGTAATTAAACCCTCCAGGCCTCTCTTTTTTCATTGGTGATCAGAACTATTTCTTTTATTTTACAAATTGGTACCATAGCAGAATCAAGAGCATAGCTTTGGAATAAGATGGAGTCGCTTTGACTAAGATGTGCATATGAGTCACTGGACCATTTTAATTATGTTAAAGTTCTATTTTCTCCTGTAAAATTCTTGGCTGTGAGTTTTTGAAGTTCAGCACTTAATGTTCTGTGCAGTTACACAAAATAATTGTACAAAATTTTAGTAAAATGACAAGAACGAAATACATGTTTGATAGGCTGGGGATATAACTCAATGGCATAAGCACCTGCCTGGCAAGTGCAAAGTCCTGAGTTTAATTCCTGGCACCCCTCCAAAAAAGAAATGCATGTTTGATGAATGATAATCTCAAATATAGTTATTATCATACTGTGCCCTAGAACGTAATCTCCATAGACACATTTTTTTGTTCACTACTATATTCCCAGTGTTAGGAGAGTGTTTAGCAAATACAAAGTGTTCTAAATATGTATTTGTTGAAACACTGAATAGAAGAGTTGGTGAGTGAATTTTTTTACCCCTAGGATAGTTCAGCTGGGGGTTGAATTTTTGAGAATTACTAATAGGTGACTGTTCACACAATGTGGAAATGGTAGATACTGTTTTAGTTTTTGAAACAGTATTTTCAGACTAACTAATGTATATAACACATTGAACCCAAAAGAAAATCAATGAATTGTGAACACTGTTCTAGGTTTCTGATGCATGTATATAATTGTTTTGTAGGTAGCATATTTGAGTGAATATATATTCCAATATATGTATATGTGTGTATATGTGCAAATATATGTATATTTACGTGTGTATGTATATTAATCATAGACTGTGTACTTTTAGATTATTAGATAATAGTTATGTAATATATCATATTGACCAAAATATAGCAGGAAGTTGCTTTTTGTGCTGGAACATCAGAAGTTTCCACTTCTTACTTTGCCCTGCGTTGGTTTCGACCCACCTATGTTTTATAGCTCACACTGCTTCCCACCAATTTCTCAGATAGTCACTGAAGCTCCTTTCTGGTTTGCTGTTCAGGTAAACACTAACGTTGAGAAGTTAAGTGATATTTAGAAATATTTTGTCCAGATATTTACATAGGTCCATTTATAGTTTATATTCCTCAGTTGTATCAAAGAAACTCAGCAGCTGTCTCATTTTCCAAGTTTAGAAAAAACTTATTTTCATCAATTTCTGCTAAAAAACTACACTGACTCACCAGACTGGCTGCAGTCACTGTAGTTTGAGTATTGAGGCCCCCGTATGTCAGTGTTCTATAATGCTGAAGGGTATGTACATACATGTGCCCATGGTGAGAACGTTTCTTAAGATACAAAATGGAAAAAAATGCCCCATGAAATGCACATTTCTTCTGGTTCAAGAGCCAGTCCAGTTTTATGGTGCCTGATTTCTGGTCATGAGCTCCCTGACTCTCTTTTCTCTTAGAGTTCTGTCAGCTCAGAATTCTGCTCTTGTCAATTCTTACTGCCAAGGAGAACTCTTAAGATGAGTGGAACCGTTAGTGAGACATTTAACCTGTATGTATGATGCTGATTTCAAGATCCTTCTATCTAGGAGCCATTCTTATTTTTCACATTTAACTATTTGCAAGGACTTGCTTCATCTGATTCTGAGCACTTCAAATAAAATGTCTTAGAATTGAAGGCTTTTATGAAATTTTCTTCCTCTGTTCCAAATAATGTAACAACTTGTTAGTTCTGAGTTAAAAGTTGTTCCAACCAAATTAGAAAATAATTCATTTCTCCCATATACTAAATTTTCAGTATCTTTTGATAAAACTACAGTGAGCCCAGTTATATTAGTCATGTGCTTATAAAATTACTTTGCAACTGTTAACACCCGTTCTTTTACCAAGACATCTGAATAATAGCATTATGTTCTTTCTAAAGGTATATCTAAGAAAGTATTTTTTGGCAATATGTTATAATGGTTGAGAGTAGTCTAGTACTGATATTACTTTGAATTAGTAAACCTCAAGAGAGCAGAAAAACATGTCTTAAATTTAGAGTCTATATATGCTTAATTACCCAGTGTTCTGCATGTAGTACATTTGCAACCCGTGTTTGCTGGTAATCATCCTTGTTGCTGAGTTGTTCACATTAAACAAAACAAGTGTACTCCTGAGAAATCAAAGTACGTACAAAGGAATGTAACACTTAATTCTCTTACAAAAATTTCAGAATAAAGCTCATTCAACATGTTAACAATTCCAGTGCTTTCCAACTGTTAAGAGGCAGATTTATTAAATTAAAACTTCAGTTAAAATAAAAAGCACAAAAGCCCTAGTTAATATACTTATGCTACTTATTCCTTCTAAGCCATAAGGGAAGTTCTCTTTGATTTCTTGTTCTTTTTTGGGGGGTGGTGGTCTGAGACAGGTTCTTGCTGTGTAGTACAGGCTGGCCTTGAACTCCCAGTGATCCTCCTGCTTCAGCTTCTGGAGTACTGGGGTACAGGCGTGTACCACCACGCCTGTCCTTGCTTTGATTTCATTGCTTCAGTTTACTTAGTTGTATAATTTTTTTTTTTTGTACTGGGGATTGAACTCATGACCTCGTGCTTGCCAGGTAGGCTCTTGTGCTGCTGAGCTCAATCCCCAGCCCATGTTTTGTAATTTTTGTGTTTAAAATATTTTTGTGTCTGGCAATGTTGCAAGCCTTATTACTAATCAGTACATGTACATAATGCTTACACTGATTTTTTTTAAAATAAAGGTTGAATACATGTAGGAAATCTTTCAGAGATATTTAGAGCTTATTGTATGAAGAAAGAATTGAGGATATAAAGGTATGAAAAACTTCATAATTTCATCATTGTTGTGAATCCTGGATATGAAGCCATACTGTTGTGTACCCTTACCTCCGCTTGTGGATTCTGGGAATGTCAAACTATGCTCGATAATAGCCAAAATCTAACCTAAGCGTAATCATCTATTTACAATAAGGATAGCTATTACTTGTTCCATACCCCAAGCCAAAGACATAGAAATAACTATATTCTATATCTGTGTTTTGATAGAAGATGAATCCATGGAAGTTGATAAAAATATTCAAGTAGGACATATCAAGTGAGAAAGAATAAGAGACAAAAGAAATACAGGAAGATTCAGAGTGACTGATTGCCTATCTTAACATTTATGCATATAATAAAATAAGAGTATTAGGCAGAATGGCATTTCTATAAGAATTATCAGTAAACAAAATATTTTAAAATATGGATAAAATGATTGGACTGTGTATATAAATTGCCAAAGTTTGGGTATGGGCTAATTTAAATATTGAAATTTTTTAACACATAACCTTGTGTTTTGGAAGTTTTACCTGTTATCCTTGATTGTAAGGTGCTTGTTTTTCTTTAATTTGTAGTTGGAATCCATATTAATATTATAGAGTATTGGAAATATACAAAATAAAACAAAAACTTCCACACTATTACCATTTTTTTCATGATTGACACATCTACAGCTTTAGTACTAACAGAAAACAGAAAGGTGAAACTAAGAATAATTGGAATTCCAGTCTTCAAAATTATTTCATGAGTGTAACGGAAAAACTGAACACTTTCATTTTGCTGTGTGTCAAAAAGTTTCTTAATTTATACAGATAATGTTGATCATGTATAGGCTTGTTTTAATCTTTGAATTGGATGCTGAATCATATAGGTAGACAAATAGAATTTTCATAGTTGTTTAGAAAGAAAAATGTGGTTTTTTTCCCTTGCCTATGAGTGAGAAATACACTCCTGACCTTTGCCTGGCTGTTTCTTCCTGTGCATGCTTTGGTAAAATTACTCTGCTGGGTTCTTTATATTTCAATAACTTTACCAAATTTTCTATTCTATATAGGGTTTATTTCAAATATTAAGAATTAAGCATAACAGGTATTTATTCAATATACTGAAGTAAATCACAAAAACAATAAACTTTTTACTGCTAATGCCTGCAGTGTTTTTTAATTTGTCAGCCCCTATATCCATCTCAGCTGAACTAAGTTACTTAAATTGTTTATTTGCATTAAAGTATAATCTTCCAGTTAGTTTGCAAGCATTGAGGTTTTCTGTCACAAGCATGAAGTTTGCAGCTACATAAACAACTCTTTCTCTTTTGAAAAATGATGTATTGGGCAACATCATAGTACAGTATTTGTGCTGTGTGTGTATATATAAATTCTACAAACACAGAGTTTAAAAACAATTCTATTCTTCCTTTGCATTTATAACATTATCTCATACGGAAATCACTCCTGAAATTAAACTCCCAGATGTTTTCAGAGCAAAAACCATATTGGTTTCCATTACTTTTTGAAAACTGACTTTAGGTGGAAATGAATGGGGAAAATGAATGCTGTAATTATGTCATTAAGCGAGCATAAATTATTGCCATTTTGCTCTTAAATATGGATAGTTTTTTCTTGCACATATATTGCTTTATTGAAATGGTTATAAAATTAAAATGTAGCTTTTATATTGCTTCAAGTCGATAGAAAAAATGAAGTAGTCTTTGGCATGACCTTTTCATAAGGTTTTCTGCCAATGTAATGTCTTAGTCCTTTCAGGAAATCTTGTTTTTTTGAAAACAGAAGAGTAGGGAAGATGTCAGAGCCCTTTGCCTGCCTGCCCTAAACCATTAGGTCTACCTTTCTCTTATATACTCTCTGTCACAACTGAGAGAGAGAGAGAGAGAGAGAGAGAGAGAGAGAGAGAGAGAGAGAGAGAGAACTGGGGTTAACTGAAAGGGTCATTTGGTGCTCTGGGTAAGTTGCTAGAAGTGATCTCAGTGGTTATAGGCCAGTCTACTTGTCTTAAGTCACTGTTAAAAATCCGGACAAGAATTTTGATGAGGTATTACAATAACATTGTAACTCAAGCTCTCCACAAATTGGTCTCGTAAACTTCTCCAGATAGGGTCACAATTGCTGTCACTTCCTTTTTATGATGTTTTGCTCAGAGGAAGAAAAATCAGCTCCTGTGTTCATTAAGAATTCCTAGCCACCTGGACTGGCAAGTGGTGCCTGTCATGAATTTGAAGACACGTTTATTCTAAAATACAACTTAGGAATACTGGTAAAGTGACTAGTAGGCTGTCGGGAGTAAGCAGTATTTAAGAAAATATGCTCATAAAATCAAAAGCTATTTAATGGAACAAATATTCAACAAGCAGTGATAAGGCAAAATCCTGTGTCAGGGCTCTCTCTGCAGAACACTGGAACTGTAACAGTGGTTTTTAATATTAACCTGTGATCAACTGGGAAGTCATGATGGATGCACATGATTGTTGTTGTCTTGGGTAAAATAAATAACTAAATGACAAATGACTAGAGTAATTTTTACTTGCTCTTACTTTAAACTAGAAGGTACTTCTGAAGTATTGGGAAACAAACATTTTCACAACTTGCTTCAAGTTTTTCTTATCACATTTTTCCTTTCTTGAATCCCAGAAAACTAGCCCAGTTAACATATATGGATGCAGTATGTTTTGTCTCTCAAGTTTAATTTTCACTTCCTGGATAAAGTATCAAATGTTGAAATGGTCTTCATATCCATCACAGCACCCACTGAAGTGTCAGGCATAAATATTGAAAAAAATGTAGTCAGGCTGTCCTAAAATGATTTTTTTTTCCTTTTCTTTTTGGGGCACCAGGGATCAAATGCATAGCCTTGTGCCTCCCAGGCAGGTGCTTAAGCTGCTGAGCCAAACTCCCAGCCCTAATTTTTTGAGGCAGGGTCACACTATGTAGTTCAGGTGGGCCTTGTGCTCACCGGGTAGCCCAAGCCAGCCACTCACAAAGCTCCACCTACCTCAGCCTCCCCAGTGCTGGGGTTAAAGGCGTGCGCCACCACGCCTGGCATTCTTTTTTCTTTTAAAGAGAAAAAAGCAAAAGCAAACAAACAACAACAACAAAAGCAAAATGACAACAACAAAAACAATGGCAATATAGGGTTTCAAAACAAGACGCTAGGAATTTAACAATGGTGGTTATACTGCATATTGTTATCCTCAAAGTAATTGATTTGCATCAGTTTGGGAAGGGTTCTACTATTGTATTATTTCTCTTCAAGTCATTTTGAGTTAATAGAAACTTTCAAGGAATATAGAAGAAAACAGATCTGTGTCTATATTCTTAGTCACTATGCTTTTAATGATTCTTAGAGTTAACCATTTAGGGTTAATTACTATGATTTTCATCAGAAATTAGCTGTACAGGGTGATGTGTCAGACTGGACAGTTGTTATTTGATAAGATATTTATGAAGAATAAATGTGTTAGGTCTTTGATATATTGCATATAATAATATAAATTCCCTGCTAATTTGTGGCTATTGAAATTCCAAACTATAAGAAAAACATTTATTACTTTCGAATAGCACATGGATAAAGACTAATCATGAAAACTAATCAAAAAGTTGAAAACACTTACTACCTTTATAAAAGTCAAAAGCATGATATTCCAGTGTGAAAAGGAACAGAATTGATAAAAGCATTTTCTTTACAGAACGAGGCACAATACTGTCTAATAAATTTATATATATACATATATACTGTCTAATAAATTTGTATGTATATATAGTCATAAGAAAAGTATTAAGGCCCTAATGTGTTGGAAAAGTAGATGGACAGATACATTCACAAAAGATTGAAAAACTGAAAAACATCATAATAGTTTTGCAGCATAAATAAATCCAAAATAAGATGTGAGAACCTATTTTTCTCCCATTAAACATTTTATTTAAAAACTAATAATGCAAATATGAGTGCAGATAAAAATACTGCTGTTTCATGAAATCCAGAAAACATTTTGAAAATACGTGTCACATGTTACAAAGGTGAGTTTTTGATTCAAATATTTAAAAAGTATTTTCAAGGAAGTATTCTGAAATATCAGCAAAAGGACATAAATTAACATTTATTGAATGTCTACTTATGAAAAATTATGGATAGTCTGGTTAGGGTTGAAAAATATGAAGTATATAATTTTATACTTCATTATATACTACATTGCAAGGAATATGTATGTACAAAAATTTTTATATATGATTCATGGAAATATTTTTCAAACTATAACCTATGTATACACTATACATATGTTTATAATATATGTTGTGAAATATAAATTTTGTCTATATACACTATGTATATATATAATATATATGGTGCATGTAGTGTTTACATATGTATATATAGTATTCTAATATCTGCATGCACTTCTGTGTACACATGAAAATGCAGAATCTAATTCAGCAGGCTGGGGAGAGGTCTAAAATTCTGTTAGATAACGGACCCCCAAGTGATGCTTGGTTTGTGGTCCCAGAGCCACATATCAAAGAAAGAGGGTCTACACTATCCAAGGCACTACAGTCATGTGAGGAACATTGTTTAAATCTCAGAATGATAAAATATAAAATATAAAATGACACTATACAAAATGAATTAAACACAGATTAGTTCTGAGTGGTATAATTCATTGTTTAAAAAATCAGAAAATAATAAAAAATGCTGAGTTTTGACTTTGTCAAAACTTGGTTATCTATGAGATGCAACACATTTATGAGTAAATTCATTTTTACTACATTAATTTTAGGCTCTATCTGGACAATTCTACTGGATTTTTATTAGGCGACTTTTTTCTGGTCAGAATATGAATTCATCATGCATAATTCTAATGAGGCAATTGGAGACAGGACTGTATACTGGGCAGTGAGCCCGATTTCAGCCCGCAGTGATCGATGCTACAGTTGTGTGAGGAGTTGAGATCCTCTGTCCTTTTCATATTGCAGACACACATGCACATGTATAGGATTAGTGTCACTTATTTTATTTACTGTTTCCTCAAGTGTCAAGTTGATGAGAGAAGTAGAATTTACAGTATCTTTTGTTTACTCATCAAATGCAGGAAAAATATTGCTCCAGATGTGATAATTTAATCACTTAAGACATAATTACTTCTTTTGAACAAAACTGACTCAGCTCATTTTATAGGGTTTTGATTTGGGATTTTTCTTATATGCAGGGCCTCAAGTTTTTTCTCCTATAAACAGTTCTCTAATATTTTCAGCATTTTAAGCAGCAAGTAATATGCAATAATTAATCTATGCCTTTTCTCTGCTATAGGAGCACATATAACTATCATTTTTTTTCATTTAGGTTAACATCTAAAAGATGGAAAACATATTGAAACAAAGCACAAACATACTGAGACAAAATAGGAAAACAAACTTTTTATCTCCTCCTTTTCTATGATCTTTGCCTTAGAAAATAGTGCATTAAAAAAATGTGGCTATTGAAAGTATTTTTAGGGGCAGGGGATTTAGCTCAGCAGCATAAGCGCCTGCCTGGCAAGTGCAAGGTCATGAGTTTGATCCCTGGTACTAATAAAATAAAATAAAATAAAATAAAATAAAATAAGGGTATTTTTAGATAGCATCTAAAAGGAAACATTGTCCTTAACCCTACTACTTGAATCATGTTTGAACTTATTATACACTTTTTGATAAAACTAAAACAAGTACCTGGTAGGTATGATTGGCAGTACATTTATTTTGTGCATTGTTATAAACATTTTAAAAATGCTAATCATGTTCTGTCTTGAAAATTTTCAAATGTCCATTGGGCAGTACAGAATCACACATGCACGCATCCATATACGTACACACCAGCACACACAGTGTATAGTGTTATAGAAAAATAATGATAAAAGGCAAGTTGAATTTTTAAAAATTTTAGAGTAGGTGATTAATTTTTTAGATCGTTTCTCATTGTGTCATTTTTATCTTTTCATGATAATATGCAATTTGGTATTTTTTGTTTTGTTTAGTTTTCTCAGTTTACCAAAAATAATTTACTAAAGATCCATGGAGATGGCCTTCTTGGCAATAGATTGGCAAAGAATTTTTTGGTGATCTTTCTGGTTCAGGATAAAACTCTGGTCACTCCAGATCAAATGTCTGTAAAGAAAGACTATACAAATACTGAATTTATTTACATATTCTTTCTCTTGATTGCTTTTCATCATACTGAATTGATTTACATATTCTTTGTCCTGATTACTTTTCATCATACCATATTTAGATGCCATGTAACTTTCTCATACTCCACGCTCCAGTGCAGGAGTTTTGCGGAACTTCACTGTGCTACTTCTTTGCGCCTCATGGTTACTGACACGCTGATCACATTGCTTCTGTGTGCACATGGAAAATAGTTTTTGAATGTGAGCAAATAAGCATAGGATTACAGAATGATTTTGTAAGTAACTGTTATGTGAACTTTATTATTATTATTATTATTATTATTTTTAGTATAACAAAAGACAGTTTATTTGGGGAGAAAAGGTGGAAAAAAAGGGAATAAATAGTTACTGGCAGTAGGGGGCTTCAGAGCTGAAACCACCCTCCATTAATTTTTACCTGTGCTTTACTTCATTTCAAATTTGTCCCAGTCTTTTAGCTCATAAAATGGAATATTTTGCTAGAAAATTTTAGGTTCCAGCTGTGTATTCACAAGAATTGCACCTACTTGGTCCAGATAATGCGCGGAAAGTGAAAATAGAGTTTGCCTATGACATCAATAAATGTAATGACACTTTAAAACTTTCAAAATCTTAAAGAGAATATGAAAAGTCAATATAATAAATATTAAAGTGTTTTTAGAACTTCACCTAAATTTTTCACTTTTGATGGAACTAAAATTTTCGCTTTTGAACACCTGAGTACTTTCAGAAATTTTTACATGAATGATAATTCTCATTGGTGCATATTTATGCAGAACTTTATGAATTGTTTGTAAGAACATGGATAATGCACGAGATACAATATAATTTGATCAGTTTGTAGACCTGTTTCAGTGAGTCAGGAAATGTCAAAACCAGAGAAATCATGATCGTGTATCCATAAAGACAATGAAAGAGAGATTTAGGATTAAATAAAAATGTTCAGGCAAGAGTGAATGTGACCAAGAAATGAAAAATAATGAGAGATTTGAATGATGGTGTTCAAACAGATGAAGGAAACACTCGCATTCCCTTTCCAGAAGTTACCCCAGTGCCTCTCCTGGAGAAAAAGGCAAATGGAAGATTCACGTCAAGTGTTAAGAAGTGTTACTCAGAGTTAATACTTGCCACATATGTCAGTGTTTCCCGATAGTGTGAGATACTTCATCTTTGAAAACAGGATTGTTAGAGATTTTAATTCTTTCTTACTTAGGGATACTTATTTACTTAGAGAACATTGGTTCTATTGATTTTAAAGTTCTGTAGGCAGATGGCACTGCAGTAACCTGTTAAAAGCAACTATTCTTTCTCATCCTCTGCCTCTCTCCCTGTCCCCATTGTGTGTATGGGCACGTGTGTGTGTATATGCGTGTGTGTGTGTGTTACATAGCCAGGGACTTTTAAGTTTTCACTGATTCTGGTGCAAGTCTCTTTCAACAGTTCTGTGTCTGAAACCCTTAAGCCAAGTGTAGCGCACAGGGAGAAGTTTTGTTCTCTCATTTGTCTGCTTCTTATTTATTCTTTGAACATGTAACAGACCAAATAGTGTAGGCTGCTTGCTTCCAAGAACCCATAACCTCAACACTGCAGTAATCATCAGCTTTTACTCTTTCTAAGACAGAGCTGTCCAGTAACTTACTACTGATGCAAATTGCAAACACAAACCACGTCTTAGAGTGACTTTTTTGAGAAAAGTTGCACAAATAGTGGTGCAGTTGCACTACAGCTCTTTTTGTTGTTACAGTATCAGGCAAACTTCGGTATCAGTTGATTATTTTTGATCAGATAAAGTTCACATTAATTTAGTTTTACTTGTAACTCTTTGAACCTGACCCAATTGCTTACAACAAAACAGCTTAAACCTTACTATGATAGTACCATAGCTAACTTTTGGGAGATTATTCCCTACACTATAAATGATAATTTATGTAAGATAATGCCATGCACATGGCATTCATGTGGTTTGGTTATGAGGTATGTGACTCATAAGATTTATAGTGTTTCATATGAGAAAAATTTACCTCTTTTAATTTCATATTGAAAGCCAAAATAGCCTTCTAGCCAGGATGCTTACATAGTCATTAGCAAACATCTTTCGTTCTTGTATTAATTCATTCTGGGAAAAGACTATCCCTTCTCCATTCCTTCTGTCCTACATTTATTTGTACAGATCTTATCAGTAACTATATAAATTAATAGTCTTTATTATTTGCCTGTTAAAAATTGGGCACTAACTACTATGGTTCTGCCATAAGCAACACCACTATTGAAGGAAATTACATTGCCCAAAAGCATGTGTAATTTCTTTTACTTGTGGGTTCCCAAAATCAGAGTACAAAGACAAATTAAATGTTCAACTTCTGAAAGTCAACAGCAGAATGGACACCATTTTTTTCATTTTTCTCTCTTGTAACACTGCAGCTCTTCCTCATTACAAATATGAACATGAACAACGTGACATCTCCGTATAACTGAAACCTTCTAAAAACTGAATGGGGTGCAAACAATAATTTTTAAAGAACTGAACAGCATACATGCATATGCGTGTGCGTGCACACACACACGTCATTTGCTTTTATGTAGGTTGAAGCTAGTTAGGTCACAGAGAAATAATGGTAAGAGGTGTATATTCATCTTTTAGATTGTTGGGATTCTTGTTCTACCATGATAGCTGTGACCTAAATCTTTCATTTTATCTCTATTTTTTGCTTAGAAGATTTTAGCAATGTCGCTTCCTTCATAGGCAGGAGAATATGTATTAAGGTCTTAGAAATATTTTAGTTAAAAATATACTGTAGTATATAGCATGATTATTGATTAGTATTTTAATAAATAGCCACTGAAAAACATGTCTGCCTCATTTTGTTTATAAACTTATTTCCTAGTTATGCATATTTAAATCAAATTTTATATACATATATATTTAGTTCAATACCTTCCACTCATATTAAAAATAGAACTATGTCTTAATATCTTAGCACATCTTATTTTGTGGCATTTTAACATTTAAAGTTATTTAAGTTATCTTTATTCTCAATACACTTATTTTTTATTGTTTACTTAACAACCAATAATAAATGCTGTAGAGATCCTAGAATAATACTTTAGTAAACAGTACTACATGATAATGATGTAAACTGTATTATCATTATCATGAATTTATCCCCAGTTTCTGTGACTGTAAGAAGAAAAGAAATAAAATGTTTCCTAAAATTGTCATGACTAGAATATGATAAATAGTTTAAGAAAATGTATTGTAGGAGTGTTTATACTCTCTTTGCAGTAACAAATCTGTTGTGATGGAATTAAACTAGGTTCTGTAATCCTAAGTGGCTGTATAATACCGCACAAATTATTTAATTCTCTACCTTTTTTCCCAGTCTCTAAAGTGTACATAATACAATACATACTGTATTGGGTTTATTTTAACTTTATTTTTGATTCTGTATTAGATGAAGTATTTAAGGCTTTTAGCAAATACTCTAGAATATTCTAAACATTTGATAAATACTTCATATTATCATCAACCTGATCATTATCTTTTATATATTTTATTTATCAAGTAGAAAAGTCACTGGTCTTGTATTATTAACCTTGGAGAGTTCTTTTGCTATTTTCGGTATCTATCTGGTACAGTCTTGTCTTCAGGTGAGCCTATTCAGGTCAGGGATGGACATGTACCTTGGCATGGAAGCGGAATGCAAGATGCGGTCAGTATGCAAAGCGCTGTAAGCAGCTGGGCAGGGTGCGGTTGGCCTGAGCTGTCGGCAGCCATCTTATTTTGGCAGGCAAGGCGAGCTTGGATCCTTGCAGCATTCAAGGTCAACATAGGGTTCTTTGTTCTGTGTCACTGGAGGTCCTAGACTTTGAATGAAGTCCAATGTGCTGAATTTCCACATTTTACTTTGTGATGAAGTCAAGCAGTTTAGGGGGAATCTGCTTATAAATTTAAATTCAATTTGCATTCAAGGGCCTTAAGTAACTGGTGACAGAAAAGAGAGAGGATGGCCATTCTTCATGTCTGTTTTCCCTGTTTTCTCCCTAATATATTACCCTTTAAGTAACGAAACAGGACATGAGATTTAGGACTCGGTGGTGGAAAACTCAGTTCGCACTTGGCCTGTTGCCATCCAGGCTCTTTACCATTGTAAATGAAGGCCAAAGTCTTTTAGTCTATGCTAATATCATGGTTTTAAAGTTGGAAAAGTGACATAGTGTCATATAAATGTTAAATATTTGATCTACTAATGCCATCTTCACACAGGAGAACAGTATTCATGGTAAAGTGCACTTGCCACTAAATTCCGTTTGTTTGGTTTGCACAGTTTTCTTCCCTACCTGAATCTTCTTGTTTTATTCAGTCTTCCCTTCTCAGCTCAAAGGTAACATTTTTAAAAGTTGGACCAAGTTCTGTGAGTATTCTGCCTCTCTGAGTCCTCATCCGTGGTACGGAAGTTGTAATTGCTTGTAGGGATACTGAGAGGAAAACTACATCATATGTGTAAATTGCTGAACTGGCCACTGAGCAGTAATAAATGGTCCAAATAAATGGTTACTGAAATTATCAGTAATTACAATGTAAATAGTGATTACGGGTACACTCAGAAACACATCCATACACGGTGAAATTGTAATGGGCCTCAAAAGAGGACATAAGAATGTATGTAATAACGACAGGCTTAGTTAATTAACAGTGAAATAGGTGGAGAGAAAACCAAGTGTTGGTGATGGAAAATGAATATGCAAATGAAAACAATCTTAAGCATTGCATCTATTCGAGGTAGTAGAGAACTGAATTGCATAAAGAAGACTAACAGTCCAGCTGTAAGGTATTTAAAGGCCTTACAGCTAACACGGAGAATTTAGATCTCATTTGTTAAAACTTTGAGTTATTAATGATATTTAAACAAGAAAGTATTAAAGCATTAATATTTCAAGGCAAACCTACAAATGAAATGATTGGAGACAGCAAGTCCCAGTGGAATCAGTAAGATGGGGAAAACCACGCACGTTTGCCAGGTTCGCAGGCAGAAAAATGTCAAGGACTACGCATGTAAGAAGCAGCTGTGATAGAGAAGCCGCTGGCTCTGGTGGCATGTTTTACCGGTATCTCCAGTTCATATGTAGTAGGTTGCCATGTAATTCTTAAAATGATAGTACTGTTTACATCAATAATCTGATAAGAAAAAGTGGCTATATGGGAAAAATGAAATTTTATTATTGATACATTGAGTTTGAGGTGATTTTATTCTGGTACAATTTTTGCTTTTTGTAAAG